>APFE031667051.1:358833-406582 GCA_000404065.3 Pinus taeda
GGTTGGACTCTTGAGGGAGAAACTATCATTGTATTATTTCACTGTATCTCTGCAATTTTTGGCTAAGGAAGACCAGGGTTTTGCAGTCCTTTTTTGGATTCTTGTGGACTCATGTGTTGATGGTGTGTTTCTCAATGTTCTTGCAAGCTTTGTTATGTGATTCATTTCCTTTCTTTACTTCTGCACATTAAACAAATGAAGTGTTAAAGTAAGAATTCATGCTTGCCATGCTCTGCTTTTAAGTTTGTTTAATTTCAATGTTTTCTACTGTTTAAGGAGAATTAAAAGTTATTGTTTGCTCTCCTTAGCTCCTCACCTATCATTCCTGACCATTCACTTCAGTTAAAGGTATCAATATTGTCTCCTACCTCGCCCCAAAGAACCCCCTGCAGAAACTGTGTCCAATCCCCGCACCCAAAATTGCCATCCCCTCAATTTGCCACCAAAAACCCAAAAACTTCAAAATCAATATTTCTAGTCAGTTTACTAGCCTAATATCAGCGTTACCTTATTGGTCTTCTCATCTATTGAAAATTTTACGAGATAGACCGGAGAGAGCCTTCTCCTACCCCGTAGGGCTAGCTACGAGGCTAAATGGTTTGATGTAGCCTTGAGGTTTACCTTTCTCATCCTGAGGTGAAATTTCAAGCACTAACATGAAGGATATCATTCATTTCTTCTATGTCCATTACATCTTCCCGTCACTCAGATAGTTATATCAACTCTTATGGTTTTAGGCTCTATATTTTATATATAGAATTATTGGTACTCTGAGCGCTATATCTTGAGTTTTCCCTTTTCTTTGTCTCCTCTCATTTATCTTATAAAGCTTATTAAATTGTAAGTATTTGAAGTGCTTTTCCTTCACTATTTTTGTTATATTTCTGTGAACTATGTGTGTGTATAAACGCTGAAACATATGACTTGTATCTTTGAATGAAAGAACCACCCCTCTGATATCTATGTATCAAATACAGGTGGTGTCTCCTCCTTTTCCAGAATCATTTGAGGCACACCTATTTAGATGTACCCAGGCACTGGTCTTGTAAGAAATCCAAGGTTGTCTCTAGGAGCAAGAACATCTTCTCAAGACCTTGCCAAGGAATGTATTGAAGTATTTTCCCCCTGGGATATGACAAATTGAGCACCCTTTGTGTAGGTGAGTGAAGTTTGTTTTGATTGCATTCAAATCACCTTGGTGACTCCACACCCCCCTCATTATCATTCATCACCCTAGCTTTTAGAAATCCTTATACTCACTCAGGTGCCTCACAGCAAAAAGCTTCATTTTTCTATGACCCTGAAAAAGTAATTTTTAGAAATGTTTGGAGAGAGAAAACTCCCCCTGCATCTGCTACCATCTCACCAGCCTTTGCCACTTCCTCCTCTAGCTCTCAACCCATTGTTTCTCACAATTAAGGACTTGATCCTAAGGCCTTGACATACCCTCCTTCCCTTTCAACCCCTGTGGTCTTGACCTTAGTTCCTCAAGCAAATTTTAATCTTCCTCCACTAGTCAAGATGGCTCTTCTAGGCTATTTACTATACAAGTATGTGCCTCTTGACTTACCTCAACCCTTAAGTGTTATGCCCCAGGACTACTTGAAGATTCTTCCTAGGTTTAGTGGGGAAGATGATAATTTTTCCTAGAGACACATTCAAGCCTTTTGTGCTTTTATTGAGAACCTGAATGCAAAACAACTAGATGTGGTTATGAGACTTTTTTTATAGCCCCTTGATGCATTAGGTAAAAAATGGTTTAAACCCTCACTGATGCCTCCATCATTACCTGAGAAGAACTAGAAACATCCTTCACACAAAAATGGGGTGAGAAGAGAGATCATGAGTGTCTCCTCACAGATTTGAATGCCATCAGGAAGGAGCCAAAGGAGAATATATTAGATTTTAATAAGAGAATTAATAAGCAGTATAACAACTTTCCTATTGAGATAAAACATCCTCCAAATACTGCTCAGGTAGTTTACTTGGGAGAATTTGAATTTGAATTTGTTTTCACCTTAAGCGAAAGGAAATCTCCTACCTTATATGGACTCTAGTTCGATTCTCTAGAAGTAGAAGCAAATTTTTCCTCCATAGGGAAGTCAAGTGGAAAGTAGGAAATCACCAGGAACAAAAGAGGTAAAGAAGAAGCTTCCTCCTCTGGTCAAGCTAGAGAATCACCAGACCAAAAGTTGGAGGACCTGGATAAACTCATCAGGAGTTTGTCACATAAGGTTGGAAAACTCAAAATTCAGAACAAGAGTCCCTCCAAATAGAATGCTCAAGGAAACAATCAGGGATATAACCCACAATATAGAAGGCCTCCATTATACACACTATGAAGGGAAATAAAGGAACAACCGGATCAGATCCGTCATCCTCTATATTTAGAAGATGATCTCGATGAGAAATGGTTAGATACATGAGAGATGTAGGGACACTTATATTCTTCTTTCTCTAAAGAAGAATGGGAGAATATGCTTCACCAGGAGGTCAGTCATGATGGAGAAGTAGCAAATAAGCAAGATATGGATTATTATTGCAAACAGTTTACAGAGTTCATGTTGGAACAACCACAATGTAAATATAACCTAATATCTTAAAAGAATAGGTCAAGAGAACCTGAGAAACAGGAGGAAACTGCTCCCCAAATTACTCCTCCAGTAAAGAACAGAGGGAAAGGCAAGCTAAATTTTGACCCTGCCAGGATAAAAGTCCCCTTGAATAATGAAAAAATCACTCAAAGGAGCATACAACAAGAGAAGCACCTTTTTTGTAGAAATAAACTAGCGGTAGTGAAGGGGAAGTTGAAGGAGGAGGTGTAGACAAGACCCAATATACATTCAACCTTCAAAGGGAGCTTGAAAAGGTAAATATTTTTGTTCAACTAGTTGAGCTTCTGAAGCAACCTACCTATAAAGATCAAGTATCTCAATTCATGCTCACATCAGTTTCATCACCCACCTAGGATTCTCTAAATTTTCAAGAAGATATGCCAATGGTGGTCTTTGGGCTAAATCTGGAAGAACTTGATCCTTCTACTGCACCTTTATATGTAACTCTAGGAATTCATGATCCTCTTTTACATAATTGCTTGCTAGACTCTAGAGCCTCCCACAACCTCATGCCATTAGAAGTAATGCAACAACTTGGCTTGCAGATCACCAGTCCTTACAAGGACCTTTACTCTTTTAAGCTAAGAGGGTCAAATGTTTGGGTATGATAAAGGATCTAGTGGTGAACTTAGCTCAGGTCCCTGAGAAGAGCGTGATAATGGACATAGTAGTGGCAGATATACCCCCTTGTTTTGGCATGTTTCTATCTAGATCTTGGGGTTCCAATTTAGGGGGCTCTATCAAGTTGGATCTAACTTACGCGACCATTCCCACCTTTGGAGGAGAGAAAAAGAGGCTATATAGAGAATCCAGGTTTGTAAAAACTGTCACCTGAGCTAAAGGCTCAAAGAACTCCCCAGTCTATGGAAAAGAAAGTGACCTCTCCTACCTATTTCTAGAAGAAGATAAGACTATCACAATCATCTGAAAATGGAGCACTTAAGCTTCTTGTCTAACTTACAAGCACCTATCCCACTTCCAAAGCTTAAATATTCCCAAGTCTATATGATTAACCAATGTAGAATTAAATGTGTGCTTGAAAATAAGGTGGATGCTTGTGTTTGTTTTTAAACTGTTTGTGTATTTTAAATTTTGTTGTTTATGCTGATACAACATATATATAACAGTAAATAAAGTAGTAGATACCATGCAGCAATAAAACACACACAAAACAATAATTTAATATGGACATCACCCAAACTCTTGGGTTACATCTCCTTGAGCTCTAGTCAACTCAACTAGGCTCTTTGGGATTATGGTCTAAGTTATTTTACAAGCTCCATGCTTAACTCCACTGGTTTACACAGAACATAATGGGTTCAGAACACCATCTTATCCCCTGGCTTTGAAGCTCTCATCTTTCTGGCTCTAGCTTTGGCTTTCTACAACTTTAAGCCCTCTGGCTTTTCACTTGACCTCCAAGTGACTCCAAAGGCTCCCTCAGCTGCTCTGCGCATTCACTTTTTTTCTTTTCTACTCTCTTTCACCTTAGCTTCCCAGATATGGCTTAGTTACCTCATCAACTGGCTCTCTAGCTTTCTTTGAGGCATATTTTTTGCCTTTTCGGCTACCTCATCCATTCCTCTGCGATTCATTATCCCTTTGCGGCTCTATGACTTCTCTGCTCCCTGTCAATTAGACTGGCCATCTAGCTCTGCGGCTCCATGGCTTCAAAATGATCAATTCATGTAAAAATGCCTACTGCAGCGTGGCATGATGATCAGGAGAAGTTACAGAAGGAATCGGGGATTTTTCATAGGCAAAAACCCGAAAACTAAGAAAAATCAATTACATAGAGTTTTGTGGAAAATACACTATCGAGCTTGTTTCTCGGACATGAAATTCCTTTCAATCACCCCTATCATCACTATCAGTTCCACCATTTGGAGGTAAATCGCATTGCATTAGTGTATTGGTAAAAATCCCAAATACACGTGAAAACGATGAAAAATCGAACAAAATTCGTCCTATCGGACCTCAAAATATATCACAATCATCCCTAATATCACCTCAGGTCTGCCTTGGGTCATTTTCACAATCCCCACCATCAATCCTAGTGATATCCAATCAACGGTCGATATCCAATTTCGGGCGACCTAGGAGTAGGGAGGTTACCTATCGAAAAAGGTGGTTTTCCTCTCTCCTCCACCAGCCACGTGTCGTTCATTGTATGGGATAGGGTAGAGCTGGCCCAATACCATTTATCGCTCAAGGCCCACCAGAAATCCCACTTATGGAACTCAAATTATATAAATCATGCCTATAATTCCCCTTTGGGTCCACTTTATTTCTTCAGGCATCTCTCCCTCGTATTTTGGTTTTTACACTGAAAAGCGTTAATACATGGGAAAGCCCCTTTATGGTAGATCTCAAATGTTATCGAACCACATCTATAGAGTCCCTCAGGTTGGGTGTTATCGCCCCTTTACATTTCTGCGACACGATGTTGCGATGCGATATATCATAATCGCAAGTCGCATGGGCTCGGGGGTCCATCCCTTTACTCATGGCATCTGCGACGCTGATCCCTTGATATCGTTGATCGCAATATCACATCAGCCCAGGGTCGTTGCCTTAGGTTATGTGCATATGTCCACCTTTGACCTGATATGTCAGGGATTGGCAATCAGGGGTTTCTCCCCTTTCCACTTAAGTCCACTCTTTTGGTCCCTTCTCTAATGCGATTTCCTTTTATAAGGGTTTTTTGCAATTTTTACTGGATTTTGCCTCTTTTTCCAAAGAACAAAGGGCATCTTCTTTCTACGATAACTTCTGCATCCTAAGTCCATTTCTGCCCATTCAAGTTGTAGTAGATTTAGAATAAGACGATCTCTACCATGGGGCTATTTCTAGGAACTTCCTTGGACTTTCATTTTCCTCTGTGAGGAACACTTAGACTTACGAGTCTATCCAAAATCCAATTTGGATCATGCCTTCCCACTAAAAGAACTTTTGGTCTCCAAAACACTGATATACTGATCTGAATAGTAAATGAGAGTAACATCACCTTCTTCTTTCAGTCTCCATACACTTGCGCTGAATAGTGCCTCTGAACCAAATCCCTTGACCACTTTCCTTCCTGGGTATGCTAGTCCTCCTGGAAGAACTGTCTTCCTCCTTGCCTTGCTACAAAACTCCTGCTGAAATGGTCATAGAAGGTAGTTTGAAATTCTCTGCCTCGATCATTGATCCAAGGTGGCTCAAACAAATGTGAAGTACATTTGCTCCACAAAACTTTCATTCATACATGTTTCACAAGCTGTCAACAACAATTGTTAACAACAATAGAAATACAGACAATAACTGGATGGCCTAACCCCCTACTTCAACAAAAGAAACAGTATTTCACATCTTGTGAACACCTCCATGTCTTACATCTGCATACAAATGATGGACTAGGCAACAAGCCCACAAAACATGCCTTTAAAACAAATGACCCTTCAAGTCAAGCATGTAGAAAAAGACCATTAGGACTCTTTTCAAAAGATGAAACATTTCATCACTATCTCCATCTTGGGGACCAAGTCAAATTTCCTCAAGTCAAAATTGCATGCATGTTACAACAAAGCAATCAACCATGCAAGTTAATTACTCATACATGTTCCAAAACAAAGAAAAGCATCAACATCCCTGTGTTCATACATCTCATGCCCATGCATGCATTTCATCCTTCAAATTTCACTTAAGCACATTATACTTTCAAAGCTGAAATGAAATATAATGTTGCAGCAACAAAGTGAGCCTCCTACTCAACTTCTCCCATTCACCTTCTTGGTAGAAACCTGCAACTTGCATTCCATTAACACATAAATGCAAATAGATGCATCAGTAGAAATGCAATATTAATTGGATAAGAACTCCAGCCATTTCTTACAAATCCTTTTCAAAGGTCCTTCCTTTGTCTGCACCTCAACATCAACATGTGAATCATCCTGAGACACATCATTCATGGAATATTCCTTTCCATTTCTGCCATTTTCTCTTTCCACCGTCTTCAACTTTGGTGGAAGCATTGCTGGATTCAGAGTCCAACACCTTTCAGCAAGATTCCCTTGCTTATGGACGTAAGTGCAACACATGTGCATCCTCTTGACAACATGATTTTCCTTGTCCAATGGACCTTTGGCTTCTTACTTCTTTCCCTTCAAAAGTTTCTTGTATGTGGCCTTTCTCTTCCAACATCTAGAAACATGATGGTTATCCAAACCACAAAAGGAACATGCAATTATTTTCGCATATCTATGTGGAAATTTATCATGCTTTGCAAAATCAAAAGGAATATGTTTAGAACCAAATTTATACCTTTCTCTTTTACCTTTATTGCCTTCATGAGGAGGTGAATTGAGTGAAGAAGTAGCTCCATTTGGAACACCATCAATCTCTTCAATGTTGTCAAAGTTTCCACAACTCTCTGTTCAAGTGTGAGCTTTTGAACACTTGCATCCTGCAAATGATGTTTCAAGCTATTGCATTCCTCCTGAATACAATCTTCACACTCTTGAGGTAGAAGACCTGTAATGCAACTCCTTCTTGGAGCTATTTCAATGGAATTTATGGAAGCTTTGGAACTTTCTCCATAATATTTTCCATATCCAAGACCCGAGTATTTAGGCCTTTCCTCAACTATTATTGGCTCAACAATACCTTGTGCATGTTTACCCAAGCCTTTTCCTTCGTAGCCCATCTGGGACATTAGCTTAGAACCTATGCCTCTAGTATGTTTTTCAAAAGAACCAATATAAGCATTCTTAGAAGAATTTGAAGACAAACTGGAATGGTTTACCTCTTCTTCAAGCTGATACTTGAAAAAGGCTTCTTTGGCAACAAAGAGATGGGACTCCAACTCATGCATCCTCTTCAGGTTCATATTTGCAATATGAAGTTGCCTCTCCATTTCCTACAATTTTTCAGAAATCATCCGCTTCTCTTCCTCCACAGAATTCAATTGCTCTCTAAGTATGTTGCTCTTCCATCCATCCTCATACATTTCTCTCACCTTGTCCATCATGATGAACAAGTCTTGCTTTATGTCTCCATCAAAGAATCTTGTGATGAAGGAAGAATTTGAGGATACACTTGTAGAAGTTGTCATTATGCCAATGAACAAAAGAACCTCAAACAAGATTAATAAAGAGCTTATTCAGAAACCTTTTGCAGCAAACCTCTTGTGCTTCAAGGATTTCCTTGAGGTCCTTTGGGATTGAAGAATGCCTTCGGCCCTTCTTCCTTCTTGTCCTTCCTAGACTGAGCTATCAATAGCTTACCCTTCACCTCTACAAACTCAGAAAATAGTCAGTCTGCAACAAGCATACAATCAATCAAACAATCAATCCTTGACTACCCAAACACCTTTCAGATAAGCAATCTTTGCCCTCTCAATCAAGCATTACGATATAACCTTCTTTGAAGGTGAGGTTAATCAAGCTCAAGCTCGGATACCACCTAATTTGAAGATGGAGAACTTAGGCTTCTTGTCTAACTTACAAGCAGCTCTCCCACTTCCAAAGCTTAAATATTCCCAAGTCTATATGATTAACCAATGTGGAATTAAATATGTGCTTGAAAATGAGTTGGATGCTTGTGTTTGTTTTTAAACTATTTGTGTATTTTAAAATTTTGTTGTTTATGCTGATACAACATATATATAATAGTAAATAAAATAGTAGATACCATGCAGCAGTAAAACACACAGAACAACAATTTAGTATGGAGTTCACCCAAACTCTTGGGCTACATCTCCTGGAGCTCTAGTCAACTCAACTAGGCTCTCCGGGATTATGGTCTAAGTTGTTTTACAAGCTCCATGCTTAACTCCACTGGTTTACACAAAACATAATGGGTTCATAACACCATCTTATCCCCTGGCTCTGAAGCTCTTGACTTTTTTGCTCTAGCTTTGGCTTTCTGCAACTTTCATCTCTCTGGCTTTCCACTTGACCTCCAACTGACTCCAAAGACTCCCTCAGCTACTCTGCACATTCTCTTTTTCACTCTATCTTCTCTTTTTCACCTTAGCTTCTTGAATATGGCTTAGCTACCTTGTCAACTAGCTCTCTGGCTTTCTTTGAGGATTTTTTTTGGCTTTTCAGCTACCTCAAACATTCTTGTACGATTCATTATCCCTATGCAGGTATGTGGCTTCTCTGCTCTTGTCAGTTAGACTGGCCATATGGCTTTGTGGCTCCATGGCTTCAAAATGCATTATTTCCTGTAAAAACACCTGCTGCAGCATGGCATGATGATTACGAGTGGTTATAGAAGGAATTGGGGCTGTTTCATAGGCAAAAACCCAAAAATTGAGAAAAATCCATTACACAAAGTTTTCTAGAAAATACACTATCAGGCATGTTTCTCGGACGTGAAATTCCCTTCAATCGCCCCTAACACCCCTATTGGGTTTTCCATTTGGTGGTATATCACATCGCATTAGTGTATTGGGCAAAATCCCAAATACACGTGAAAACAATGAAAAACCCGACAAAATTCATCCTATTTGACCTCAAAATATATTGCAATTGTCCCTAATATCACATCAGGTCCACATTGGGTTGTTTTCACAGTCCCCACAGTCGACCTGGGTGATCTCTGATCAACGGTCGATATCCAATTTCGGGCGGCTTAGGAGTAGGGAGGTTATCTGCCCGAAAAGGTGGTTTTCCTCTCTCCTCCACCAGCCACGCGTCGTTCATTGTGTGGGATCAGGTGGAGCTGGCTCAATACCATTTACTAAACGAGGCCTACCCAAAATTCTGCTTACAGAACTCAAATTATATAAATTGCACATATAATTCCCCTTCGGTTCCACTTTATCACTTCGGGCGTCTCTCCCTTGTATTTTGGTTTTTACATCGAAAAGCGTTGATACACGGGAAAGCCCCTTTATGGTAGAACTCAAATGTTATAGAATCGTGCCTATAGAGTCCATTGGGTCTGATGTTATCACCCCTTTATATCACTGTGACGCGATGTTGTGATGTGATATATCACAATCGCAAGTTGCATGGGCTCGGGGTTCCATCCCTTTATTGGTGGGTTCTGCGACGCTGATCCACAGATATCGATGATTTCAATATCACATTGGCCCGGGGTCCTTGCCTTAGGTTATGTGCATATGCCCGCCTTCTACCCGATATGTCGGGGATCAGTAATCGGGGGTTTCTCCGCTTTCTTCTTAAGTCTGTTCTTTTGGCCCTTCTCCGATGCGATTTCCCTTTATAAGGGCTTTTTACCATTTTTAGTGGATTTTGCCTCTTTTTCCAAAGAATAAAGGGCATCTTCTTTCTGCGATAACTTCTGCATCCTAGGTCCATTTCTGCCCATTCAAGTTGCAGTAGACTGAGAATAAGATGATCTCTACCATGGGGCTATTTCCAAGAACTTCCTTGGACTTTCATTTTCCTCTATGAGGAACACTTAGACTTAGGAGTCTATCCAAAATCCATTTTGGATCACACAAAATGAACATCAGTCCACCTAACATGGCCATTAGAACATCAACATGCAAGTGAAATAAAAGTATGGAAATTATATTTTGATGGATCTAATTAAAAAGAGGGAAATGGGGTAGGAGTGTTGTTGGTATCTCCTGAAGGCCACCTGATACCCCTCTCATTCAGGCTGGAGTTCGAAGCAACCAACAACGTGGAGGAGTATGAAGCACTACTCCTTGGGTTACAGATTGCAAAAAATATGAATATTTAATGTCTAATGGTTTATGGAGACTCTGAGTTGGTCGGAAGGAAAATAAAGAACCAATGCAAGGCCAAACACTTTGAGACTGAGGATGTACTGAAATGAAGTGTGGGACTTAATTGATAATTTCTTCCTGGCCTTTAACATCTAGTTTCTTCCCAGGGAAGAAAATATGATGTCTGACTCTCTTTTTGCAGCTGCAAGTAATTTCAGGGCCCCTCAAAATCCTCTCCTCAAATATGAGGTGGAAGTCAGGTATAGATCCTCCATACCTGATAGCATTAAGCACTGGTAAGTGTTTGAAGATGATGAACAAGTGAAATGATTCATAGAGGTAGCTGGGGAGTTTTCTAACTCCACCATCGATCAAGAAGAAGAAGAAGAAGCAGAAGAAGCAGATCAAGAAGCCACTTCATGGAAAGATGTAGTTGTTGGGCACAAAATTTTGCAACTAAAATGGAACAATATCCCTCTTGGACTAGTCCCACTAGAAAAGATTTTTAATAAAGACAATATAGCGCCAAACAAATATCTCATGAGATGGATGATTAGGTACAAGATTGCAAGATTGGATCAGAGGAGGAGCCCCAGATGATCAAGATTTCAAAAATAATCCCCTTGCATTACAAACAAAGGTATTTAGATCTTTTCAAAGCCTACAAATATGTTTTTACTTGGTCTTGTGATGATTTGAAAACATCTGATACTAACATCATACAACATAAGATTCCTTTGAAAAATGCAATGAAACCCTACAAACATAAACTCAGACAAATAAATCCACTCTTACTCCCCTCCATTGAAAGGGAGATAAGGAAGTTACTAAAGGAAAATATTATAGTACCTCTAAGATATTTTGAGTGGGTGGCGAATCTCATCCCAGTTCGGAAGAAGAATAGAGAGATAAGGATATGTGTAGAAATTCATAACCTAAACAGGGCATCATTGAAATATAATTACCCACTACCCAAGATGGATAATATATTGTAGAAGGTGATTGGTTCAGCTACAATGTACATGGTGGAAGGGTTCTCTAGATACAATCAAGTGGTAGTTCATCTTGAGGATCAGGAAAAGACTGCTTTCACAACCCTGTGGGGAACATTTATGTATGATCGCATGCCTTTTGACCTGATAAATGCAGAGGTTAGATTTCAGAGATCCATGGACATAGCTTTTGTGGGGGAGCGAGAAAAATTCTTTGTGGTCTACTTGGATGACATCACAATCTTTTCCAAGACTGAGGAGGAACACGTCCTCTACTTAGAACTCACGTTTTATATGTTCAAGATATATGGTCTCTCCTTGAATCCTATGAAATCTCAGTTCACCCTAAGTGAGGGGAAGCTACTAGAACATGTAGTATCACAGGAGGGTGTGAAGATTGATTCTAAATGGGTTGAAGCCATTAACCACATTCCTCTGCCCAGGAATAAGAAATAATTCCAAGCCTTCCTAGGGAGAATAAATTTCTTGAGGCAATTTATACCCAACTACGCAGAGATTGTCAAAGGTATTATAGACATGTTCAAGAAGGGAAACTAAGTTAAGTGGAGCCCCATCCCGTGTGATTCTTTTAGCAGAATCAAAGAAGCTTTGGCTGAAGCCCAAGTTTCAGTGAGTCCCAACTATGTGGTTCCTTTCTACATCTTTTCTTTCGCCTCTCCACATACCATTTCCGTAATCTTACACATTGGTCAAGGCTCTGAAGGAATTTCATGTGTATGTGTTGCAACTGAAGATCACAATGTTTATCCCAACAACAAAAGTCAAGGACATCCTGGTGCAAGGAGACAACGAGAGAAAGAGGGGCAGGTGGATAGTGAAAATATAGGAATATGATCTGGAAATAAATCCTATCAAACTCATTAAAGGCCAAGGGTTGGCCAAGGTTTTTTCTGTATCCAAATACCAAGCACTAGGGATAAATTTGACCACAAAGGAAGACAGACTAGAGGAGCATGAAAGTAGCATTAAAACATTTGAGTAGAAAATTTATGCCAAGTATGAGGGATCATTATGGTACAACAATATCATTAGTTATTATTGAGGTGCTCGTTGGGGCTAGATGCCTCCAAATATCGAAGCCTGAGGTTGCAAGATCAAAAATATATCATATCCAATGGATTACTCTACTTGAAGGACCCTGTGGGGGTATTTTTGATATGTTTGGTGGAAGGAGAGACCCATAAGCGGATTGGGAGTGTCATGAAGGAGTCTGTGAAGGGCATTACAGCTAGAAGACCACAACACAAAAAATCCTCAAGGTTGGATTTTACTGGCCTATGTTGTTCTAGGATGTCTATAACAAATTCAGGAGGTGCAAGAAATGCAACGTGTTTTCTAAAAGACATAAGTTTTCTCCTCTCCCCTTGATTCCTATGCATGTGGAGAAGCCTTTTAGACAGTGGGGATTGGACTTCATAGGATAGATCAACCCACCATCCAGTGGCCAAAAAAAATGGATATTGACATCCATTGACTACTTCCCTAAGTGGGTAAAGGCCATCCTAGCTAGAAATGCTACAGATTCAGTGGTGATAAAGTTCATGGAGGAGAACATACTATCTATCTTCAGTTTCCCTTTCAAAATCATCATTGATAATGCTCAGGTATTCAATTCTACCAAGTTCACTAGCTTTTTCCATAAATACAATATCACTATTGGGCAGTCCACTACATACTACCCTCAAGGAAATGGTTTGACTGAGTCCTCAAGAAAAACTGTGATGAGGATGGTGAAGAATACCATCACTAAAAACCAAAGGAAATTGGACTCCCAACTGAATTTTTCTCTATGGGACAACCGAGTAACTCCTAAAAGATCCACTAGGAAATCACCTTTTTAGTTCGTATATGGAAAAGCCACTGTATTCTAAATTCAACTAGCAATTCTAGTAGCAAAGTTGTTACAAGAAGTTGAAGAAGAGCCAAGCACCTTGACAAGGAGGATAAATTAGTTGGTTGAGCTTCAGGAGAATAGGAAATAGGTGGAGGCCAAACTTTCTAATTATCAACAAATAATGAAATCTCAATTTGATAAGAAGGCCAAGGAAAAACCTCTTTAGCCAAGAGATTTGGGATGTACAATGGGAGGACAAAGGAAAAACATGGAAAATTTGATCCACTATGGTTTGGCCCCTACAGGATTGCAAAAGAGAGATGAAACAACAAATTTCTACTTTGAAACTTGGATGGTGAACTGTTGGAACTACCAGTGAATGGTCAGTTCCTCAATTTGTATTTTCAAAATTAAGAATTATCTGCCTTACACTCATTGTAAATATCTGGTGTGTTTACTGTAATTGTTATTTAAATTTCCTTTTATTGTAAAAGCAAAAACAAAAAATATATATTTTGTGAAAGTTATCTTTTGATTCAGAAGTGACTGCATGCCCAAAGGAGTAGTTCACAATGTGTAGGTTCTCAGCACTTTGCTAGCAAGGAAATGTCCCGAGATGGATCCAATGTTGTCATTCACTGCTTACTCACTACTTTGAAAATGATCAATGATTTAAGATGTATGAGAACAATGAAATTGAAGCCATTTCCTAAGCCAAGGAAGTTATTAGAACTCAATGGGATCCTCTCCATTTCATAGTGCCCACAAAAGGATTTCTAGTGATATATAGAAGTCCAAAAAAGGGTTCTTGGGTCAAAAGTTAGAGTTTGGTGAAGGTTGCCCTTGAAAATCCTAACTGATTGAGCAAAATGTCCAATTATGAAGAAAAAATAAAAATCAGGACCAGGAAGGTTCATCGCAATCGCAATTAGGCATTCAGATAGGTAAGGAGTACTAATGCAAAAAGGAACAATGATCTACTGATCAGCAATATCGTATATTAACAGTCGGTGGGTCAGGGCCCAACATTTATCGGCGATCGGAATGCCCCTAGCACAAAAATAATTAGCATATCAACAGAACAATGGGACAACACTCCAAAACTTTGTGGGGGCCAATATTATGATGCAATGTTAAAGTTTCGGGGTTAGGCCGAAAAGTGTTTAAAAAGAAAATGGTTAACAAAACTAGAGTGGGTCACCCACTTTCTCTCTCCTCCACATGGCACAATCCCACATTCTGCATCCCACATCATAGTAGTCTCGTAATCTGAAACTTCAAAGACCTTGTGGGGGCCGATTTACGATTTTTGCGTAACATCACCAGGGGGCCGAGAAAACTGTTTACAAAGGAAAAGCGTGACAAAACAAGGGTTGGGCTGCCACTTTATCTCTCCTCCACATGGCATTGGTGATTGGCTATCGGAAGAGTCCAAAGGTTCACACTTAATGATATCGGTGGTTCTTGGTGCTGAAGGCCGATATCACAGTTCTGTAGTCTCGCGATATCGATGATATGCGCATCAGCGGGATTTTAACCTAAAGTATTTGTAAGCCGTCGATCATGTGATAAAGTGGTGTTTTCAGCGGTCCTATGGGGCTGTTTCTGGGTGCCACGTGTCACGACTCATAGGGTGACACGTGGCAGTGATGTAGTGAGAAGGTTTATTGGCAATCGATGGTCCTAGGTTTCAAGCTTATTGGTGATTGTGATTGCGATAAGGAAAGGCCCCGGATGTGATATATAATGAGTTGTGATTTATAAAGAGTTTGGGTCCAGGAAATCGACTGATGAGGGACTTCTGGGATATAAAGAAAAAGGCCCTCCACGCAGTTATGGAGAGATTTAGCACCAAACACATGGGCCTTTGGTTCCAGTGCCATTCGTATAGGGAATTTCAATAAAGGGGCTGCAGTAAAGAGAGACTAAGGAGGAAATCCAAAGGTTCCCTTTCGCCCATTCCAAAGGTATAAGCCTATGCCCTTTCACCTGTATGAAGAGGTGAATGCTCGTGCCCCTTGAGAATTCTATCATTAAACTAAGAACGCACCCCGAAGCCAGATCAGGGTGTTGATTGTGCTTAAAAGGTTTTTATTGCATAAATCAACAAGGTCGGCACCGAAAGCAGTTGTAGAGGAAGATATAGGAGATCTAGCCTTTGAGACCAGGTAAAGTAGAGCATCAAGGGATTTAGTAGAACATTTAAGGCCGAAGTGATAAAGTCTATCCCAGATGCGACTGCAGTAGTGAATCAGGAGAGGGAGAATTTAAAGACAAGTATGGGCACCCCCTAGAAGTGGCTCTTCATAACCAGTTAGCAAGGTTAGCGCTAAAGGTCTTAAGGCTGGAATGGCAAGAGTTAGCTAAATAGCACAGGAGAATATGTCATGAACTAAATATAGCTATGAAACATAAGTGGTTACAGGGATGTGGCACTGGGATTTTGCATTAATGTCTCCCCTGTACTGCGATTATGTGATGTGTCTTCCTTTGTGATGCCATTATTATTTTTCTTAATGTTTTTTTGGATACAGAACATCCCCTAGCTGAGAGAACAAGCTGACTTGACAACTGAAAAATCGGCCCAGGATTTTATGTATGAAACCATGATTGAAATCACTTGCTCTTCTTATAAATAGGGAGTCACAACACTGAACAAGGGTTCTAAAATATAAAAGAAAGTTGGATATTTTTGTGAAAACTGTATCACATAGTCACATAGATCTTGCATAATATTATAGGAATAGTGGTGATTCCTTCTTTGATGTATTGCAGTCCGTTACTCTGTTTCATTCATCTTGTATATTTTCCTCTTTGAATTCATGTGATAATAGATACTCTAATATTTCAGACTTGTCTACAGATTCATTTACGTTAAAGTGTTAATTCATATTCCTGTGTGAGGGGTTTAAATTATATTTCCAACATTGTATTGCATGAAGAATATCATTCATTTCTTCTATATCCATTACATCTTCCTGTCACTCAGATAGTTATAGTAGATGTTATGGTTTAAGGCTCTATATTATATATATAGAATTATTGGCAATCTGAGCTCTATATCCTAATTTTTCCCTTTTCTTTGTGTCCTCTCATTTATCTTATAAATATGATTAAACTGTAAGTCTTTGAACTGCTTGGCCTTCACTATTTCTATTATATTTCTAGGAATTATGTGTGTGTAGAAATGTTGAAACATATAGCTTGTATCTTTGAATGAAATAACCAACTCTTTGATATCTATGTATAAAATAAGGGTGGTGTCTCCTATTGCTCAAGAATCATTTGAGGCACACCGATTTAGATGTACCCAGGTATTCGTCTTGTAAGCAATCCAAGGTTGTCTCTGGGAGCGACAACGCATAGCATTTACCATTTGATAGCTTTCATTTCCTGAATATACAAGCATTTACTTTCCTACATTAGAACTAGCTTTACATTCATTGTTAGTAGTCAGACTCCTTTTAGTCAATAGAGGATTGGTCTAGAACCCTAATAGTGAAGTGCCCCAGTTGAGAAGTGACATGAGTAGAGTGATGCATCTATTGTGTATATAGCATGGTCACCTCCAAGTTTGTACGAAACCTTGGGTTGATAAAGTAAAGTTGGTATCCCTAGGAGTTTTAACATCCTTACTGCAATATTGAGGCTCATCACTACCTCATCCCAAGGGTAAGGAAAACTTTCTCTTCACTCTCCATTATTGTCTTCTACGTGCTTCTCTTTTGAAAGGAAGAAGTTTTTCCTAGCTGTGACACTTACTTGTTTGTCTTCTTTACTCCACCTAATTCCTAGAAGCAAGATGGTCACTCTGTTGATGGTTTGAGTACTGAGAGAGATGGCCAACCCTCTGACAATATTTGTATCACTGTCTTCCTCTTGAGAGTGTAATTCCATGGAAAATTCATTGGAAAGATCATCATCATACCCCTTTAGCAACTCAAAGAAACACAATCACTAATGTCTTCTAAAAATGTCAACTATAGGAGGGTGTGGGTGAATTATCCTAGTGTTTGAGGGTTCCCTTTTGTTAAATCCTCCCCCCATTTCTTCTCTATTACAACTCAATGCTATGTAGGTGTGGAATTAAAAAAGAAATGAAACAGTCCCAATGGTGAAACAATGGTAAAGTGCTTGGTAGTAATGAGGAGGAAGGGTGCTCCAATTGATATCAACCATACTATTTTCTCTTCTCTTAACCACATCAAACTTAAAAAAATCCTCCTACTAATTAATGGACTACTATAGGATCTTAAATTCAAGAAAACTTCTCATGTGATTGGGTGTAGAAACAAAGGAGGGTGTCACTTCTTGTCAGAGAAATTTTGGGTGTGCATGAAGGTATTGAGATAGTATCAAGCCACTATGACTCCTTTTTCTCCTCCCAACACCTCCTGTAGCTCCCCTCAACCTTGTTGTAGCATCTGTAGGCCTACCTATAGCAATTGCACATAGGGTTCGAATCTCCTTGGTGGAACTCTAGGTTGCTCGATGCACTAGCTCGTTCTTCCTCTAAATATTTTTGGAATGAGTGATGGTGCAAATGAAGTTGAGCCAACACATAATATCCTCTTTTGGATAAAATATTGGAGTGCTCTAGTGACTTGGCATTAACACGAGTGTCTTCTTTTGGACCATTGTCACCACTAATTGTAATCATTTATCTATCCTCATGATTATCACCCCACTCTTCAAGGACACCACTTTGTTTTGAGTTGAAATTTCCACATTGCGTGGGTGACTTAATTCACACTTGAGTTTACTAGTTGAGGGTGGTCAAGTTCACTTGCCACCTATAGCATATTAAAACACCTTTTCTCACTCAAAACACATTTTAGTCATTTTTATGCAGACGGAGGAGGTTAACGTGAAAATACCTGATCTTACCTGTCGATCAAACTACTGTAGATGTTTGCATGCTGGAGTTGGACGATATATCATTATGATCAAGGGAGGTGACTTCCTATGCATGTTTTCATTCTTGATGATACCTTGACTGTTCCTTTTCCTATGTGTGTGTAGGTGCCTCTTTTCATGTCCAAGCCATTGGTGGTGGAAGTCCTCCTTGAGAATTAGGTGTCTCTTCATAGTTGCAAACAAAGCTTCACCATCCCTTCTGGTGGTGGAAAAATAATAATATCAATGATCTTGTTGTGGTTGCACAAGCTACTATAGGAAGAGTTTCTTCTCAAAGTAGTATTTTGATCTCCCCTTGAAGTCTTCAGTTTGCACAAGGGAGATGAGGGAGATGATGATAAGCTGTGAGGATAGGGTTAGATTCATGGAGTAGTGTAGACACTGTAGAAATAGAAAATAGTAGATTCTATGTTTTTTCTTAAGGTAGGATAGAGTGGAAAATTTGAGCAAATTCTTGGTGAAATGGAGTGTATGGGTGATGGATAGATGATGGAAAAATCATAGGAGGACTTGATTTATCATTTCTAAAAATCAAAATGGTATTTTGGGTTGTTTTCCTCCTTCGATCTCCCACCTGTAGCTTTGCAAACTTCTTCTGTAACATTATAGGACCTTTCTGTAGCAATACATGTCCTTCCTGTAACATCACAAAGAGGAGGTGAAATTTGGATTTCTTGATGATGGGATGCTGGAGAGAGATATTAATATGAATGGAGAGGATGAATATGAGATGTATGGATGGAGGAATGGATGATAGCTTGTAGTTCTTGGACTATAGCCATGAAATCTTCCACTGTGCGCAATTATGAAAAGCAAGAGAAAGGTTAGTAGACATGATATAAGCTTCTTCTTTGTTCTCCTTTTCTTCACCTTTTTAATTTTTTATTTTTTTTTCTTTTTTCTTGCCACACACAGGATGCCTCAGAGGAGGATTTCAACCTTCATTCCTTCCCTAGGTGCCTCAAGAAGTTTTCACCTACAGATCTTTATTATTTTTTTTATTTTCCATTGTTTTTTGCTCTTGGACTGCCTTAGAGAGTTTTTCAACCCTGGAGTTGGCCTCAAATGTTTCATAGAGGTTTTCATTCAAAACTTTTTATTATTTTATATATTTCCAAATTTCTAGGAATTTTGTGGACTGGAAACTATGAAACTCCCAAACACTTTTAATTCTTTGCTGACTGAACTGATAAATTATCCCTTGGACAAAGGTCTTATATATATCTTCAATATATAACCATTTACAAGTAAGGGATTTCCTTCCTCAACAATGGTTCGGATCTAGAAAGATCCATTTTTATGACACTTTTCTATTAGACATGGACCCAACCATCTTGTCATTAGCTTCCATTTAAAATATTTTAACCTAAAATCATATAACAAGGCCCAATCCCCTTCTTGAAAAGTATTTTCCTTGATATGATTGTCATGTCAGAACTTCCTTTGCAGTTGTATGACTTCAGTGTGTGAGAGAGATTGCATTATAAACTCATCTAAGCCATTCAATTGGAGCAACCTTTCTTGTTTTTCTCTGGTGACATCTAAGTCCAGTTGAGCTGCCTTTCTCAAAGTGTAATATTCAAACTCGATAGAAAGTAGAGCTTTATTCCCATAAATGAAATCATCTGGAGCGAATCTAGTGGTGGTTTTCTAAGTGGTATTGTAGGCCCAAGTGTCCTATACTAGTCTCTTTGCCCAATATTTCCTACTGCTACTAACAACCTTGGTGAGGATTCTCTCCAATGCTCTGTTTATGACCTCTACTTGCCCATTTTCTTGAGGGTGATAAGAAATGGATGTCTTGTACTTGATATGGTTCTGCCTCATGAGATATTCAATAAAATTGGATGTGAATTGTGCTCCTTAATGAGTGACTACCTCCCTTAGATACCCAAACTTTTACAAGATGTTTTCTCTTAAACATTTTTGTCTCTTTTTGCTCAGTTCATGCTTTGACTACTTTTGTCTCAGTCTACTTTGTCAAGTAATCAACACATGTAATGATGTAATTTTTCTTTCCTAATGGTGGATCAATTGGCCCAATGAAATCCATGCTCCACTTGTCAAATGGCTCTAAGGTCACTTGAAGTTTTAGTGGAATTTCATTCCTGGGTGTGGGTTTTCCCATCTGTTGGCACTAATCACATCTAGTGGTATACCTCCTTGCATATTAATGTAAAGTGGGAAAATCACAACCAACCTATAAAACTTTAAAGGCTATCATTTTTGAAAAAAAATGACCTCCACAAGGCCCATCATGACATGCTGAGAGGATGTCAAATACCTCCTCTTCTCTTACACATCTCCTCAATATTTGAGTTGGTCCCAATCTAAAAAGATTTCCCCAATCCAAGAAAAAGGAAAGAATTTCCTTACAATCTTGCTTTTCTCCCTGGATGATAGATTAGGAGGGAAACTCCCAGCAACCAAGTTGTTTTCTATGTCAAAAAATAAAGGAGAAAGCACCAATATGGAAATGAGGTACTCATCTGGCAGTTGATCATCCACCATCTCTTCATTAGGTCCTGTAGACAAGGTTAACCTGGACAAAAAATCTACAACCACATTTTCCTTCCCCGGTTTATCAATATAGTCAAATCAAACTATTGTAACAATAACAACCATGTAATTATCCTATCATTAACATTAGGCTTTTTCCTCAAATATTTAATGTTTTGATGATGAGTATGAACAAAATTTGGGTACCTAGTGATAGAGTGCCTAAATTTAATTAAAGAAGTTCTACAAGTAAGCGATCATTTTCAGTGAAAATGTAGTTCAGCTCCACTTTAGCTAAATTATTACTAATGAAATAAATAGCATAAGGAAACTTATCCTCTACTTATCACAAGGCCCCCCCACAACTTTATCAGATGCATCAATATGAATATGGAAAGGCAATACCTAGTTAGGACCCCTTAAGATGGGTGCAGTGGTCCATTTTTCTTTCAACACTTCAAGGGCCTCTTGACAACTTATAGTCCAATAGAAACATGAATATTTGGCTAATAAAACAAACAAAGGTGAAGAAACTTTACTAAATGCTTTGACGAATCTCCTATAATACAGAGTTAGTCCTAATAATCTCCTGACATCTCTTTGCTTATAAGGGATAGGGACCCTTTTGATGATGGAAATTTTGTTTGGGTCTACCTTTATCCCTTCCTTGGATATGGAATGGCTAAGGATAATCCCCTCATTCATCAATAAATCACATTTCTCAGGGTTTAGAGAGAGATCCATTTCAATGCATTTCTTCAAAATCTTGCACATATTGGAGAGTGCCTCATTCAAGTCACATCCAAAAGGAGTGAAGGTGGTCTTATCTTGGTCTTCAGGGTTGATTTAGATTTGATTGTATCCACTAAATCTATCTAGGAAGGAGAAGAATTTCTTCACTGCAAGGCCATCTAGGTCTTGGTCAATGAAGGGAAAAGGAAAATGGTCCTTCTTTGTAGCCTTGTTAAGCTATTGGTAATCCACACATATTCTCCACTTCCCATTATTCTTAGGAACTAACATAAGCGGTGACACCAAATCACTACTTGAAATAGGATATATGAACCCTACATCTACTAGTTTTTGGAGTTCTTTCACAGTGTCTCTAAGAGTTGGATTCATCCTTCTTTGGGGTTGGTACACATGCTTTCATCCCTCCTTGATCTAAATATAGTGGGTACAAACTGAGGGATGTACACCATTCATTTCTTTATAATCCTAAGAAAACTCATCTAGGTTTTGACTCAAAACTTTGCACAATTTTTATTCTTGTTTGGCCAAGAGAGAAGGTTTGATATTTAAGGTTCTGGATGGGCCAAACTCTACAATTTTGACATGGTATGGACTTGATTCAATAGGGCATAATTCATCCCAATGATTTCTCCTAGATTGTTTCATCAACTCATCAATTGGTATGGGAGTGGGAGTTTGATTCTGAAGGATATGGTCAATGAGGTCATCTTCATCAGGTTGCCCCCCTCCTATAATGGTATCTAGAGTGCAAATTAGGTGGGGGGTGCTCTGATATAGTGCATATTCTTCCTCCTCTTCTAATCACTAAGGTAATTCATGCTCAATAGAAGGTAGAGAAGGAGGATATAATACCAATTGTTTAGACAGATGTCCATTCTTAATGGTCATGTTCCCATCCCTACAACTAATGTAAGCATAAACAGTGGCTAACCATCGCCTTCCTAAGATGAGAGGATATCCATTAAACTTGGTTTCAGGATGTAAAATGAGGAAATCAGTAGGATACTCCAAAGAGTCAATGGATACCATAACATCTTCAACAACTCCCTCAAGAGCTACCATGGATCTATTTGCAAGATGCACCACTATGGTGGTATTTATCAAAGCCCCTTGGAGATTCAACTTTAGCATGGTTTCCTTAGTCTTTACATTGATTGGAGCCCCAAGATCAATCAATTTATTATGGACTATAAGGCCATCAATGTGCACATCTACTATTGGGCTTCTAGGTTCTAGATATTTTGGAAAGATCACCCTCCCAAGCATCAAATCAGGTAATTTCCCAACAACATTTATGGTGGGGGTGTCTCTTTTTCTTCTCCCAGTATTTTAGAAACATTTCTCCTTGATGAGCTTATTATATATGATAACATCCTTAATAGCCTGGAGAAGGGGTATCTTAATACATAAATTCTTCAATTCTCCCAGAAGTTCAACCTCTTCTGGGGTGTGCTAGATAGGGTGGATCAACTTCTTAGGAAAAGGAGGTGGATTGACTTAAGGAACACTCTATTCCTTCTATTCTTCAATCTCTTCAGGTAGAGAAGGTGGGTGGTTATCTGGAAGCACTCTCCCAGAATGAAGGTTGATCCCTTGGATTTCCACAACACAATTAGGATAAGATGTCTCTCCACTATAGACATGTTCTACTTGTTTGTTGTTCAAGTTTAAATTTGGTTGAGGAGGCATTTGAGGTTGCTTAGGTGGAGTAGGATGACTGCGTTGTGGTTGAGGTTGGGGTGGAGGTAGTAAAGTATGAGGTTGGTTAACTTTAGGCTTCCACCCTTGTGATGGGTTACCCCATTGAGAATATTGGTGTGGATATGGTTGAAAAGGATGGTTGACAAGTTGAGGAGGATATGGAGGAGCATAAGGCCAAGAAAGAGGTGTGGACTAGGATGGATGAGTGGAAGAGTACCAAATTTGCAACGGTGCATTCTGATTTGGATTACAATAAGAGTAGTGTGCACCTTGCATGCCTTGTTGATATGGTTGAGGTCCTCGAGATCTTCTTTGATTGATGAAACAAAGTTGCTATGACCCCCTTTTCCCCCCCTGATATATAGATTTTATTTCTCACAAAGAATGGAATTTTTATATTGCATGATTTTCTTCACATACTATGAATACCTCTATGACATTCAATGGCACTCATTCCTAAGATGTATTTTGGTGCATCTATGGTAGAAAATGGCTAGTGCCCTTTCTTCTTCTTCTCATTTTCTTTTCATTTGGATGGTATCCATTTTCAATGCAAAGGTATGCAACATTTCACTATTGAAATCCTCCAACATGTTACCTATCTCATTCTTAATGGATGTTGTGGAGGGAGAGGAGTTGACCAAGCCTTGACTAACCCTACCCTTCTTCCTAGCATCCTTAGAGTGATTATTGAACACAATTTTTGTGTCGTCATAGGATAACTGATAGATATCTCCACTAGATAGCATGTTGAGGGTTTCCAACATATCCTTTGCGATCCCTCAGAGAAGACATAACTTGAGTGATTCAGGATCAAGGGTACAATTGCCTCTCCTATAACTGAGTTGAAATCTCTTCTCATAGTCTTCTAGGGATTCATCAATTCCAAGAGTCATCCTAATATTTCTTTATTGGTTTCTTTGAACCTACAATAGTCCATGTACTTGCTATTGAATGCTTGTTTCATTTGGGCCCAAGTAGTGATGCTAAGTCGGGGCATACCCATAAACTAGCGCAAGACTGGATCTTTAAGGGTAGAAGGGAATAAATCCATCTTCTAGTCATCAGAGGCATGGTCATAGGTCCTACAGACAATAGCAATTTCAAACATGAAGGCGTTAGGATCCTAAAAGGTTAAGCCATGGAAGTGTGGAAGGGAAGTCTGGCTTATGTTCCTCATTCTAGCCTCTCCATTGGTCTCTCTGATAGGGAAAACCTCATTGTCCCTATCTTCATCCATATTTTGGGTAGGTGAAGTGGGTTCTTCTTCTTCCCCAATAGGTTCTTCAAAAATTTTACGTTGCTCACCTAAAGGGTCTTCTAACTCCCCTATAGTCAAAGAGGGAAGCTCATAGCCACTGAAGAAGAGTGAAGGTTGACTGTTTGAGGGGGTGTGGGTTTTTGGTAAGAATTTTCCTTGATTATCCCTACTCTTGTGAGAAACAAATTTTTTTTTTTTTTTTTCAAAAAATGTATGCAAAACAAAAAACAATGCTTAAGAAGAAACACCATCTACCTAGACATCTCCCTGGAAACAACACCAAAAAGTGGTTAGCCTTAGTATTGCACCAAGAATGTTGCAACTCCCAAGGGCTCCTAAACTCAAATTATCAACCTAAGGTTTGTAAAAAATCAAGGTGAAAATTCTATACGCACAACATATAGGATTCCACTCATGCCGCCCTCAGTTATGACATTAGGTCAAAAGTTATCAGAGATCACTCCTCCTACTAAATTAGAACGAAAGCTTGCTGGTAAAGGTACACCTGGAAATTACTTCTAGATGTGAAAGTGGAAATGCCATTGACTCAACTTGTAAATGCTAACTAATTAACTCATGAAAGGACAAAGGCTAATCTACTTTCAGAAAGCAAGCTATTTTATCTTACAAAATCCATCAAACTACAAAATCTATTTGCAGAAAGGAAAATATTTTTCTTGCATAATTCATCAAGATGTCAATCAAAATTGCATGTAACATCTACCTAGTTTACACTTTCTTGTAAATTATTAACCTACTTGCATCATACTTGTGATAAAAAAAACTAACTCTACATTGTTTTTGTAGTGAAGAAAAGGAATGGTTGGAGTCGCCTAGGAGCTTCCCCTGATCATAAAATCATAGTTGGGGGTCATCATTCATCTAGACTAAGTCAAAGTTGCAATGGGGATCAAAACTGATGAAGGAAAGTGATATTATAGGTTTTTTTATAGGTGATCACTACAGGAGGCTTGTAATGCTACATGAGGGAATCCAAGTGGTTTTTAAAGGTAAAAATGTTGTCTTGAGGGTATGGAGAGGTGGATGGAAGTTGAAGAAAATGGAGGGAAGTTGGTCTGAGCCCTTAGCCAAGCTCAAGACCTCTCATAGGCCTGTCTTGCACTAGGATAAGTGTTCTCGGTATAATAGGAAAAATGACTTATAGAAAAAGGTTTTCGCGAAAAATTTGGAAGTGGAAAGAGAATATCAAGGAGCTCAAGATGGGAATGCTAAATGTGGCCCTCCCTGTAGATCAAATAGCCCTACAATTAATCACATGCATGCATCCATTTATTATTAGCAAAATGAAATAAGTTATGATGGAAAAGATGAATTGAATTTAAATAACATCTAATTTATGCCATAACATTGATCTAATCACTAAATTGAATTCTAAGCTACATAAAGAAAATGTAAAATAGGACAACTAACGCTAATCTATTTCCAAGAAATCATAAATATAATATTTTTGGACTATGGTTGTGAATCCTTCCACTCATTCTCCCACAAGAGAGGTGATATAGAAGCTGCAACCATAAGATTTTATAGATTGATCTCTACTAAAATACAAGAAACTATGAACTGCTTGGAATAGAGAAGTAACATAAGTACAAGAAGAGGGACCAAATCCTCTGGGTTGGGCCCAAACCCAAGGGTCTCATCCCTCTAAAATTAACTCATATAAAACTTCAAATCCAACTTCTCATTATCAAAAGTGCAAATCTAATACATCACATAAAAGTTTAAAGTAAAAATATCAAGGTTGAATCTCAATAGCTACACCTAGTTGAACAAAATTTTTGAATCCTAATGAGATCTTCTTCTATTTTACTTATACAAAAGGGTAGATGAAGAAGCTCCCTTGAAAGTAGGAGCGGTTCCCTCCTTGATCTCGAAAATAGTGGTTCTTGTCCCTATTGAAATTCACTTGGACTAGGAGTCACTCAGATGCCAATGAATTCAAGCTGGTGAGATAGGATATTGTGATCCCAAGTCATGTTTATGGAGTTAAGGAGGTGGATAAACCCTCTATATTCTTTCGTAGTTGTCTCTGTCAAGCCCCTACATAGTAATAGCCTAAAAAATGCTTCATTTTCTTGCAATTAAACCACATTAGGCCACATACTATGACAAACACCTTTTACTCGTCATACTAAGTAGAATATAATAAAAAATGTGAATTAATGTAAGAGAATGATAGTTTTAAGGTTGGAGGATGGCATAATTATCTTTAAAATGTACCTATTTATGGGTCTCATTAGTAGTATATATTCTATTTTATGTTCATTCCATATATATTCATTTTTTTCTCATATTACATGTAATAGTAGTGGCTGGATGTGTTTTTTATGAAATCATGGATTCATCTATGTCTAATGTTGATATAAGGTGCTTGTGGCTAACAAAGCTTAACATCCCTAATAGGCGCTCCATGTAACATAGCATATCATTTTAATGTTTTTATCATCCATTTCATACTGAAGCCTAATGCACTAGATTCTTAACAAAGCCCTATGCATTTTGTTTCACTCCTTCCTAATTCTTCTATCCCATATTCTATAATGATTGATAAAACTACATGCTCACATAATGTTGGCCACCAAAGGTGGACTTTAATTCTTCTATGAGTATTATTTTGCATCCAGATTTGTATTTCTCTTCTTAAAGAAGTTTTTGAACCAATTTTGTTTTGAAATATGTTAAATATTCAGTGTAAGGGAACAATCCCAACAAATCCTACAAGAAATCATCAATATGTCCTAGGCACTAGTCTCTCTTCAACCCACAGGTTGTCTCTAGGAGCTATAACATATTTTCTCCCACTAAAAGGCCACCATGTGATTATGGCCTTTTTCAGGAATTTCTGTGGCAGTGACCACATATTCTAATCCACTTTTTCAAGGCTAGGACTTGGGACCAAACAAAAAACATACATTCTAGGATTTTACGCAATCCTGCCATTTACCGGTCAAGGTATCACTAGGCCCTAAATAAGCATGGATGCCTTTGGATCTCCCCACTTAAACCATGAGGAATTTTTCCGTCTCCACCCTCTATGATTTACTGTGTATCTTTCCATTACCATTCAAGGGATTCTCAGGCCTAATGAGGGTATTCATCTCTAGGCTTTACCATATATCCCGCCATTACTTGTCAAGGGATTTCTATGCCCAACGAGGTTATTCAAAACTATGATTTACCATGTATCCTTCCATTACCCATAAAGGGATTCCTAGGCCTTATTATTTTTCCCAAGGCCACCCCACTCAATTTCGAAACCATACGACAATCCAGCTCAACCAAGTAAAAGAACCCCATCACACCATGGCTATCCAGAAATGGAAAGGAAAGGTTGAAAACCACTATCACACCTTCTAAAAATCATGCCAATAACAACAAGAGAACCAAAAACATACATGCATGTACCATTCATGCCAAAACTATCAAGGAAACCATACATGCAACTTGATACCTACAAGTAATCCTATTGTAGCTACTTGATCTCGTTCTTCCTTTCTTGATATTTACTTCCCTTTGCTTTCTTGTCCTTGTTTTGCATTCCTTTCTCCAATGCTAGGGTACTCCAAGAATACTCTAAGTTTGAAAGAGTATGAGAGAGAGAATAGAGAGAGATGTACAAAAATGAACTGACAAAAGGTTGTGAAATGATCCTCAATAGCCTTTTTTATTAATGAGGCCTCTAATTTCTTAAATTTCCATTATTTTCCTTCAATTTACTCCTCACATGCAACTGTTACCTTTCACCTTCCTTTTTCTCCTAATTTCCTTTATTTTCATAAAACAAATTCCAATTAATTTATCTTTGCATTTTTAAATCCTTTGCCATTTCCTTTTCCAATTTCCTTAGCCATAATAAACCAAATGTACACCCACACTAGGATTTTTTCCCCAACATTCAGCTTGGAATATGTGTCCCATGAACTTGATCTTAGATTTTTTCCTTTATTAACTTTATTACATGGATTTTTAACCTGATGCTATTACAATCTTCATCTCTAGGTTCCTCCTCCTTTACTATCTTAACTAATGTTGAATTCAAAAACTCTGTCAGAACGAATTGTCTTCCTCATCCCCTTTGTTAATGAGTGGAAGTGGATCTTGATGCACTATATCTTTAGAAGATTTGTTAACTCTTAAAGAGTGGGAAAAACCAAATCTTCCACTATAGAAACTAATATAGTATTATGAGTCATTTCCTTATTCTTTAGGAAACACGAGAGATTATGTGCACCAAGAATTAAATTGGTGGCCTTTGTGAACTGATGGGTTATAGGTCTAAGTGCTTAGATTTGTTCGTAGGTAACCTCGTATGTCAACTCAGGTATAGGATAAGAAGACCCTCCTACTTCAGGATTAGAATTTGGAATGGTGCTCAAAATGTTGTTACCTTGTCCAGGGGATGAATGGTTAGGGTGTGTAGAGTTATCATCCATAAAATACTTGATTCCCTACTTCTAGTTCTAGAATGTTGGTGGTGCTAGATATCACCAACATACACAGGGTCTCCCTAATATAAGGTCCCAATTAGAACAAACATTATTTGGTGTAGGAGTCCCATATGTAATACGACCCAACTGTTTTTCGCTTAAAGATATGCCTTGGCTTTAGTTGTCAGTACGAGAGAGAAGCACATATGTGATTTTGAATGAGAAAGCGGGTGTAACTTATGATTGTTTGATTGCAGACGTATCAAGGTTATTGTACTATAGAGGGGAAAGAATGTGAGCCTCTAAGAGAGGAGTAATAATACTACCCTAAAGGAGACACACCCAAATGAGAAATATTCATCTAACATCAAGTGAAATAATTCACATAGATGATGAATGTTATAAAAAATACAACGCATTTCCAATAAGTTGAGCACTAAAGTCACTGAAATATTCCAGTTACTCCAATACAGGTGAAATAAAACATGAACCATAAATATTCAAAGAATAGTCTTAGAAACATTAGCAATCCATGTGTGAAAATGTGTTGGCCTAAAATGTTTTGATATTAAGTAAAAGTTACAAGATACATAAATAAAATGAACATCACTAGCTCCAATAGTGGAGCGTTAGAGCCACTACTTGCTCCCAAAAAGTACTAACTCTGTCTCTCTAATGCCTTGTGGGAGAAGCCAAGGTTAAAATTCCTTTACATGAGAAATGAGGATCCTCTTATAACTTGAGGTATGACCTTTCACATCCCCATGACCCTTGACTTTCCAATGCCTAATGACCTTTGGACTTCCATGACTCTTTTGTCAATACATGTCTCCTGGAATTCCACTTATTTGTCTTTACAATGATTACAACATCACATCGTAAATTCCACATCATCATGATATGAAGATGCGGCATGTCACTATCTTTGATGAACGGGACATGGACTTTCTTCAGCGGTGACATGGATGTCACTCATGTCTTCATTCTTCACGTAGCTTCTAACCACTGATGCCTTCACCCTCTAAAGGTTCTTTGATATTGGAGTCTTTAGGGTGCTTCAATCATCAATATTTCATTGTTTTCTTTGTTCTTCAATACTTCCCTTGTATGTCTTATTTTCTTGATATTCCACATGTGTGATTTCCATGTTGTTCCTAAGATATTTGTGGTTGCAACCACTGATGAAAAGAAACCATCAACCTGAAAATATCCTAGTATAAAATGTTTTATGCATATTTTATGTTCATACCTTTTCAGTTCACTTTGGAAAGAGCAAGAAAATATTTTGGGAACAATGGTACACTTTGAAAGGCTAAAGGGCTGAAGGGGGGAGGCTTCAGGGATTTGACATATGCTCATGCGCTCAAGATGAAGATACAATCAACGCAGGGTGCATGGCATAAATATAAAGAATGAAGGGGAACTCTTTGGGCTTCCCCAATGCATTTTCCACTCAAGGGAGAGAGGGGGGAAATAGGGTACACTCCTGAAGGTTGAAAGAGGAAGGCTTTAGGACTTTAGAGTGCACACATTTACTCAAAATGCCTAGGAGGGTGCATAATGCAAGTCTGAAGGTTGAAAGGTGAAGCTTTATGCCTTCGGCATGCACTCATGCACTGAAAGGGTTAGGAGGGAGCATGGTGCACTATGGAAGGCTGAAGTGTTGGGTTTAAGGCCTTTAGTGTGTGCTCATGTGCTCAAGGAGGGTGCACTTCTTCAAGCCAAAGGAGTGTGCTCAAATGAAGGCTTGGTTTCTTGAAGGGCACAGTTCAGAACAAAGGACGAGGAAAGTTCTTAGGGTGTGTTCTTTTCACCCTTGGAGGGCACATGGATCACTTTCAAATAACTAAGGATTCCCGATTAAGGTTTTAGAGTGTGATCATGTGTTGTTGGCCTTAATGGGTTCGCTTTGAAACCAAACTTTTCTATGTCTAGAAGATAGCAAAAACGGGTGAACATGATGCGTTTTAGACATAAAACCATGTGCGACACATAAAAAATCATCAAGAAAACTTATACAAGATCAAAAAATTATTAATATACATAAAAATTCCACTTTACATGCATTCCCCATGTACAATGGGTGAATTTTGTGTGGCTGCAGCAAAAAAATGTCGTTTTTCAACAAGAAAGATGTTGCGACCATGAAATAAACCAAAAATGTTCTATTCAATGCGACGATAGTTAATAACACTCAAGAAAACTTGAAACACATAGGAGGACATGAAACGACACTTGAAAACCAAGGTGACACTTGACATGATGATAAAGTAGGCTCCAAATTTTGAGTGTATTGAAATTTTGGAGGGTGTTGTAGCAGTGAAAATGGGATCATATCTAACAATGTATGACCTATTTAGTGTACCTAGAACCTTTGAGTAAAAGACATGGTGACATTGACTTGGATGAACATAAGGATTTGTACATAAAGGTTAAAAGGTTTTGTGCATAAGGGATAAAAACTTCCTTGTAAAAAAAAGACATCAAATTATTAAAAATGGCCTTGTCAAAGTGCACATGATCTCGAGGAAAATACATGCCTAATGGTGAAATTGGTGTGAAGATATTATGAATATATAAGTTTATGAAACATCCAATCCCTGAGTTAAATTATGGACACCAAATGGTGAAAAATGTGCACCTCAAAAGGGTAAAATTCATGAAACTAGGGCATGATGAAAAATGCACTCCTTATGAAGAAAAATGCTTGCCTTGAGTTGGTATTTGGATGTTTAGCTTATGAAATTACATGAAACTATGATATAAAGGAAAATACATGTTTTAAGTTGAAAATTAATGTTGAGTGCATGGGATTGCATGTTTACATAGTAAGGATAATTACACACACATTATTAATGACAAATGCATAATACAAACACCTTATTAATAAAAAAATGCATAGTTTTACTATAAAAATGCACACCCTTGAGATATGTTACAATGTTATGATGACCTCAACCTTAAGTGGTTCATCCTTATCCGATATGACTGGTTTTCACATGAAGATGAGAAAATGGACATTAATCCATTGTATATAATTGATAATAGTACTATATGTCTTATAACAACCCTGAACCCATGTTTGTTACTATTTTTTGAAAATGACTTAGGTGGTTAACCTTGTATGTTGAGTTATTACAACTTTTGGGAATGAAATTTCTTGAAACCAAATTTCAAGGTAATATGGCTATGCTAGGATTTTGTTACTAAAATTAAATGAAATTGAATGAAGGTTGTCTTACAATATTATTTAATGATGAATACAAAGATAGATTGTATTCCTTTGATAATTGTAATTCATTTATTAAAAACAATGCTATGATGGTGGATTCTATAGATACCTCATTATGGAAATATGAGTTGAAATAAAGAGAGAGGGGCTTAAAATATGTACTCTTACATTTATAACTATAAAATTATTTCAAATTTACTTGAAATTAAGTTATACTCATATTCACCTGTTGGGTGAAAATATTGTCGTTTAATTTTGTTGTAGTACTTACCCAACTATTTAAATTGTCAATCCGACATTCATAGGCTTACGAGGCACACGCACTATATATGCAGGACCAAAGTGGAACTAATCCATCTAATATAATCTAAATTACAGAAATCAAATTAATCTAGGAAGGCATTGAAACAATAACTATAAAAGCAAGAAATTGCATAAGGGAAAAGCAATACAAGATGTGAAGAATTTGAATGACAAACAACATATGTGAGCTCACAACAATAAAGATATCTTAAATTATATTACAAGAACCAAATAACAAATCATGAAAGTGTAACAATAAAAGAATATGAATCAAAGTTAAGAATCCCCTTCTCCTAATTATCAAACTATCTCTTAAAGCTAATCTCTATTCTCTTAAAATGAAGAGAGAGCACTCTCTTATATACATGAAGAAGATAACCATATCATAATTACATATCCAATATTCTCTCAAGCACTCTCAACTAATTTCCCATTATTACAAAATATGATCACTTTGAATCCTCCACACATCTCTCATATATCTTGGATAAGATATGCCAACCAAATCCTCCATGATCTTCTCCTTCGGAATAGACTTGAATAATTATCTCCTTAATATGGTGGAGGAGATATTTGAGAAGTCTCTTGGAATTAATTCTTCACATATTTCCTACACATCACAAAACTCACATATTCTTTAGATATATATAAAAATATGCGTATTTTCTATTATTTAATCATAAATTCACTTGTAATACAAAAATGAATAAAATGGAAAATAAGAAGGTGAAACCCAAATGTATTTATGAAAATGATATGATAAAAGGTTAATGGGATGATAAAATGTAAGGAATAGTGAAGAAAAAGGTGGATGAAAATATGACATTTCTGAGTCCCAACATCCTCCTCAACTGAACTTGTTGCATGTCCTCATGCAACCATGCATGGGTCTCTTTAAGAACATTTGGCATCTTGAACTTTGGCTTTACATGATGATGTCTTTTAATAATGAATGTTTCCAGGATACGTGAAAGACATGAGTAACAACTTACATTTTCTTATGGTTGGTTCTTGTGTGACAACCATGAATACAAATAATGTTGGTTCTTGTGTTAACAACATTCATTTCGTTTTCTATTCTCTTTTCTTCAATAATAATGTAAACAGTCACTGGAAATCATAATGTGCATAATAAATCCCTTTTGTAATATTAATGAAGCATGCCAATATTGTGTATGAAGAAAAGTGCAACAAAGTATCATTGGAAAATAAATGTTGGTGAATGGTAAATGAGAGAAAAAAAAATGGAGTGATAGTGGTGAAGAAATGGAATCATGGTAGTGAATATGTAGTGAATATAGTTCTCCGCCCCCCAACTGAATTGGTTGCATGTCCTCATGCAACTTGACATGGCTCATGAAAGGAAATGTAGCATGGTGAGGGAATTTTCCAAAATATTCAAGTTAGCATATAAGTAATTGCATGATTAAAGATTAGAAAACAACATACATCTACTTACCCAAGAATGATGAACTATGCAATAGGAATGTAGTTGTTGTTGTTGCTAGATCAAGAAAATGTGACCGATGTTGTTGTAACTGGATCTTGGGAAATGAAGGAATCTAAATTGCTGATGTTGAATCATGGAAAAGATAAACATTAAAAGTGGAACTGTGGTACTCTCATAGATCAGAATTCATGCTGTTGTAACTGCTAAGGGAGTCGTGAAAAAGTGTATAGTCTTCATCTGCTACAAAAATAATGGTACATGTTATATCATGCGAAAGAATGTGTTGATGTTGAGCATGAAAAGAGATCATTGGATTACCAGCCATTGATGCATGTTGTTAACCAATGCAAGGCAAACTCACCATTGATGTTAATGAGTGCCAAGGTATCCGGGTACATCTTGCGAATCCAAATAGATGTGTTGACGTCGAGCCATTTGTAAGATCTGATGATCAAGGGACATTGATGTATTCCCATGATTGTTAGCGAGAAAACTTGCCATTGAGGCATGCAAGTCTCAAGGTACCCAAAAGGAACTCTAGTCTATTTCCCAGATAAGGTGCTGATGTCGATGGGGCAAGACTTGTTGAAAGGTGGGCCTTAAGGAATCCCACATCAGTCAATGCGAGTTTGTACAAAAAGATTTGGTAGGACTATAAATGGAAAGAACTCACGGAGAAGCAGTGTGGATCCTCATGGCGAAAAAAACAAGGCAATGTAATCATGGAAAGGGAATGAGTTTTATTCAGAAGGCACACTAGAAGGCAATAAACTGAAAAGGATAAATGAATGTATGTGATTCAAAAAAATAGGCATGCATGAAGTCGTGAAAGATAGGGTAATGGAAAATGGGCTTTAACACAAGGATGTTCTAGGCGTTTGGAAGGAAAAAGGTGAGTAATCACGACGCAAAAGGATTTTTGTGTAGTGGAAAATGTCATGATATGTGTTGTGAAGAATTAATTCCTTCAAGCGTCCAATGATGCATGTTTCATTGTGATTTCGAAAAATCACTTTTGCATTAGATTGTCTTCAACTCTAAAAAACTTAGCACCATTCGTGCATAAAAATTGTCACCTTTGTGTGCCATCTCCATCAATCATTCCTGTATGAAGTGACTCAAAAACAAATTAGCTCATTTTCAATAATTTATGAAATGTCCATTTTTTTTTTTTTTCGAAGTTACTCTAATTGTGGATGAAAAGGGTGTCGCATTGTAATGTTGAGCTTTCTACAGAAGCTTCTCGTTGACCTACACAGAACACCAATCTCATTTCACTTGTTAGTATATGCATCCTAACTCTTGCCCACAAAAATAAATGATAAATTCTAACATACTTTTACTTCCCCCCAACTAGAAATATTGCATGTCCCCATGCAATGTACTCATTGATTGTGCAATACTTTTTCAAAATGTTTTTATTGGTTTGCAGGAAAAGTGATTTAAAACAATTGAAAAGGTTTTGTATTTGTTAGGGAACAAGTAGTTAGTTTATAAATGAATGAGGGAAATTTTATTTTATTATTATTTTTTTATTTTTTAGTTTTATATTATTTTTTATCATTTTTTAATAAATAACAAATTAAAAAACAAAAGTTTTTAATTTATTATTTATGTTGATTTTTTTTATTTATTTATTAAAAACAAAACTAATAATGAAAATAATAAAAAAACTAACCCTAATAGAAAAAAAAATGACCAAGGGCTGTGAGATGAAAACGACCAGTTGTGGAACTATCCTATGCAGATTGTCTGGGTGGATTGGCAAAGAGTAGGCAGAATGGAAGGATAGTAAGAAGAACCACCGACAATATTGAAATCTGCAATGCAAGCATATGCCCTCAGCCAGTTACTGTGGGTTTTCACAGATCAAGTATTGTTTGCACACTATAGCCCATTGCAGTCGTTATTGCCACCAGAAGGCATACGCTCACCAGTACAACCTTGGCCATAATCATTGCCATCTTCAATCCCTCGATTCTGTCCACTCTTCCATAGTGGAAACACGCATGTGATGCTCCCCAACCTTGACAGAATTGTAGGAATTGGGATTCAATTCGTCCCCTTTTCCACTTAACATCATGCGAACGATCTTCTGTTTGAGCTTTTCCATCTCCTTATCTATCTTCGACTTACACTCATCTTCGATGACTTTATCGCAAGCATTGGATATCAGAGCATCAGTGTCGGTATATGGAGGGCGGATCCCAATCTCTCCATAATGCTGCTCAACCTGGCTGCATCGAGAGGAGATTTGGGCTTCGATATACTTATTACAGAACATGTAAAACCCACCGTAAACCTTTACGACATATCGACATCCAAAATAGGCATTTTATTTCAACGCTTGGAGGCTAGATGAATGTTTCTACAAAAAATCCGAGCATTGATCTCGTCGGCCTTCTCCAACACCATATAATGATGCGAAAGCCTTTCTGCATCGCCTAAAGTTTGGGGAAATGGTGTACCAAGCCTTTGAGGGAAAATAGGTTTATCATCAAGATGAAGATCAATGGAGCTTCAGTCTCAATATTGAATGCAAAAACATTGAATCCCTCCGTACAGCACGTGACTAATTACTTGCAATATGCGTTAACAATAAAGCCTCCTCTCGATTTAGTGATAGAAAAATTTGATTTGACTTATCATGTAGTGATTTGTTCCTGCAAAATTGGAATCTGTATTATCGTTTCCTAATTTTCTGGACAAAGAGCCGGATTTTTAATTTATGTTTTGGAGGATTTTGTGGGCGTTGTTGAGGGAGTTGCGATGGCGAAGGGTATTTCTTTTTTAATGATACATTGGCCAAAATCTCGAAAAATATTGCAAAATTGGATCCTTTTCTCAATAGGAAGAGGGGCGTAGGGTAACCACCAAGTTGTGCCAAAGTTGTATTAAGAGCAATCAGATTATGCTCACAAAAAAAAAAACCAATGCATCAAAGATAACACCATTTTGTTCAGAGCTTCATCGTTCCCATTGAACACAAGATCATGCATCAAACTTGGAACCAAGCTACTTGTAACAGAGATGACCCCTCTAGCTTCATAGTTCCACCTTATCAATTATATACAGTTTGCCGAATAGTTGCTAAAATCTGACTAAAATTCCACCTCCATTTTTTGATTAATAACGGTGTACGAAGGTCGTTGTTGGAATGACGTTGGTGAATCTGCAGTTTTAGGGTTGCAATGCAGTGCGTTTTTTTTCTCATCTTGGGCCTGCAGTGCATTTTTCCTCTTGGCCCTTTATATGCTGCGTGATATATGAATTGTTTTTTTTTTTTTTTTTTTTTTTTTTTTTTTTTTTTTTTTTTTGAGTGCGCTGACTTTTTTTTTTTTTTTTTATGATTTGTTTTTATTTTGTTGTTTTAATTGTTTTATTATTTTGTGTTGTTTTGTTTTCATGAATGTTTTATTTTTATTTCTTTTAATAAAAAGCTAAAATTTTCTCTAGACTTAATTTTTTTTAACAAATGGATGCAATGATTTGCATATTGAAAGATGTTTTTGATCACGCATATTGCAAAACATTTATTTATTCTTGAAATTACACTAAATCATCCCTATTTTCTGATCCTCGCGATCGCACTAAGTGCAGAGGAGAGCATACTTATTCTAAGCAAAACTGAAAATGAAAGCAAAAACTAAAAATGAAAGCCTACCTACTCTATACTAATTAAAAAAAAAAATAGTTATGTGTAATTAAACTTCCAATGAAGCCATTCACGTAGCAGTAACAACAATATATTTAGTAGCAATTTTTAAATGATGGATGAAAATATTCGAGAGTGAATGAGTCTAGCTGTTGTGACTGCAAATCAACTAAAAAATAAAAAGATGAATCTAATCTAGTACTTACCTGGAACCATTGTTCGATAAAGCTTTGATAGGCACAGTTTCTCTCACTTAGATCATGTTGTAACTCCTCTTCTTCTTCTCCGATCTGTTGTTCTTCTACCTTGAATTCCTGTTCGAATGACTGTTCGCCATCAGATATGCAGGATTCTTCAGAGGTTGAATCTTCGTTTATTTCTTGGGGAGTAATTGAACTTTCAATTCTTGTCAAGATCTCCTTTTCTAGGGAAGAGGAGATTCTAACTTCTGTAAGGATTTGAGTTAGTAGTTCCAAGCTGACACTCATTATAGAACCATGTTGAAGGAGATTCTAAAAACAAAGTGCTAATAATTGTCTGAGTTTTTAATCCTTTGACAAGGTTTTAGTTCACAAAAACTCTTCCAAACCAGCACACTAAAAATTGAATTAAAAACAAAAGGACCACAGAAATAATCTTGAATTGAATACTCAATTAAACCCTCTTACAAGGACTTCTCATTAATTGAGTAATCAAATTCTTCATCTACAAACATGAACCATGAATTCATCAAACATTCTTCACAGTTGCAAAAATCAAACACACTTGCAGATATTGAAATTCACGCTTGCATAAATGTAAACACACCCTACATGCCCTGATCCATAAGAGGTCGAGCCCGTTACGGTATCTTGAATGCGATGTGTAGGTTGCTCCCCACGTCTTACCACCTTAACACCTCAGAGTTAGGAACATGTCTAAACACACTTGCATGAAAAATCAAACTAGACTTCAATCCATCGTGCCTCCCTGACAATGGCGCCAAAATGTTGGGTGGAAATATTGTCGTTTAATTTTGTTGTAGTACTTGCCCAACTATTTAATTTTTCAATCTGAGGTTCATAGGCTTACGAGGCACATGCACTATATATGCAGGACCGAAGTGGAACTAATCCAATCTAATCTAATCTAAATTACTGAAATCAAATTAATCTAGGAAGGCATTGAAACATTAACTATAAAAGCAAGAAATTGCATAATGGAAAAGCAATACAACATGTGAAGAATTTGAATGACAAACAACATATGTGAGCTCACAACAATAAATATATCTTAAATTATATTACAAGAACCAAATAACAAATCATGAAAGTGTAACAATAAAAGAATATGAATCAAAGCTAAGAATCCCCTTCTCCTAATTAAAAAACTATCTCTTAAAGATAATCTCTATTCTCTTAAAATGAAGAGAGAGCACTCTCTTATATACATGAAGAATATAACCATCTCATAATTACATATCCATCTCTCAAGCACTCTCAACTACTTTCCCATTATTACAAAATATGATCCCTTTGAATCCTCCACACATCTCTCACATATCTTGGATAAGATATGCCAACCAAATCCTCCATGATCTTCTCCTTAGGAATAGACTTGAATAATTATCTCCTTAATATGGTGGAGGAGATATTTGAGAAGTCTCTTGGAATTAATTCTTCACATATTTCCTACACATCACAAAACTCACATATTCTTGAGATATATATAAAAATATGTATATTTTCTAATATTTAATCATAAATTCACTTGTAATACAAAAATGAATTTAAAATGGACATTTTTAATTATCCTCTCACGAATGGAAGAGGGCGGACAATCTGCTAGGGTTTCCAGGTCTGCAGAATCACGGCTGACAAGCCCGTGTTTGTTCCCGCGGTAGCAGTATGATCAGCTCTGAGAGGTGTACAGCGAGCTTCTCGGACTGTCAGCGAACTCCGGTGGGCAGGTAAGTCAGGTTTTTTGGTGTTTTCAAACGGAAATACTATTTTTTAATCACTAGCTGCCGCCCTGAACAGAATGGGAGAACCAAGGGGGGGGGAGAGATCCCCTCCTTCAGAAATGTGGTAATAGGAGAAACAAGCTTAGGAGGAGACCATCATGCTGGAAAGGAAACCCATGCCCCAGTGATGGGTAACCTGTGGCAGAAAAGGATGAGAGGAAAATGCCTTCCTAGGGGTCAAAAACAACCAAGGTATGTTGTTCCAAACAACAAACTGGAGGAATATAGCTGTTACATGAGAGACCATGCCTTAATATGTCGATTCGTTGGGTATTGGCCTTCTGAGCGGGAACTCTACAGATGGATCGATCAGAGATGGAAACCTAGGGGACAGGTAGACCTCAAACTGGGAGCCCAAGGTTTCTTTACAGCAATCTTTTCCAATCTGGAGGACAAGAACAGGATCTTCGAGGAGGGACCTTATTTCTTAAACAATGCTGGCCTGTTCATGAAATTCTGGGAAGAGAGATACAACCCAGAAAAGGAAACCATGTTGGACGCACCGGTCTGGGTTAGATTATTTGGGCTTCCTGATGAGTTCTGGGACCCTGAAATCTTGGAGGGGATTGGCAATACGATTGGGAGCTTTGTTAAAGCTGCAGAGGCTACAAAATGAGGTAAGTATAATTCTTACGCGAGAATCTGTGTTTACATAAATCTGGCAGATCCTCTCCCAGACAATGTCGAAGTAGAGTATCATGATACAATTTGGAAACAGCCAATTGATTATGAACATATTCCCTTCCATTGCCGCATCTGCCATGAATATGGCCACCTATACAGGCAATGCCCTTTGAACAAAGAGGAGGAGTCCAAGAAGAGCCAGGTAGCCCAACAGAGAAATACTGTGAGAATGGAGGATTCGGAGAGAGGCTTCCAACAGGTAGTAAGGAAGAGAAAACAGAACAAGGAAGGACCGAAACCCCAAACTCAGAAGAAGTCCAACCAAACAAGCAATCAAAATCCATTTGAGGCACTGCAGAATGAAAACGAAGACTATGAAGTAAACCTGGAAGATGATGAGGATCCAGAGAATACCCCCATGGACATCACTGGAGAGGAAAAAGGAAAAGAAACAGATTTAAAGAAATCAAGCAAGGAACAACCAGAGGAAAAGGAAACAGAATCAGAACAGGCATCTAGGATGGAAGTGGAAAACCCGACAGAAAACGAAGCTGAAGAGGAAAAAATCATGAGAAAGCTACTCCAGGAATGGAAATATCTGGACAGCAGATTCATACCTGAAAAACAAAAACAACTATATAAAGAAGTTTTTCAGAAATACAAAGAGAAAAAAGGAGAACCCCCAGACAGACCAGCCACGACAGAAAGCGAGAAGGACAGTGAGGATAAAGGATTGGGCAGCTCTGGAAAAACAACAGGAAACGAGGCCGGAAACCAATGAGTGAGACGATTCAGACAGTGGGAGAGATATTGATAAACTCAGGTAAAGTGATACCTCTGTCGGAGGTATTTTTCCCCTCTTACAAAAAGTTTTAAATGATAGTCATCAGCTGGAATATTAGAGGCCTGAATAGTAGAGGTAAGCAGAGACATATAAAGGATAAGTTGAAAAAGGAGAAACCTAGCATTATGATCTTACAGGAAACAAAAATTTTGGTGACACAGCTAGCAGAAATTATAGATAAAAGTAATCTCCCATATCAAGTGATTGGGCAAGATGCAATAGGGGCTGCAGGAGGTATTGCAATCTTGTGGAATCCCAATGAAATTATCTTAGACAACTGGTCCTGTATGAATGGATCCATTACTGGACTAGGTAGGACAGTAGGAACTCCTCAACAGGTGATTATTACAGGGGTCTACGGACCCCCCTCCTCGGGGAGAAGGGAGCAGTTCATAAACAGCTTCAAAACTATCCGCAGACTCTACCCTGAAGCAGCTTGGATCATTGGTGGGGACTTCAATTTGATCAGATCCTTGGACGAGAAAAAAGGAGGGCTTAGGAGGAAGGATCACTTCATGGATAGCTTCAATGAATTGATTGAGGAACTTAGGCTTGTGGATATCCAAAGTATCAATGGAATCTACACATGGAACAACAGAAGGGGAGGCAAAAACCAAATTGCTTCTAGACTGGATAGATTCCTAGTGTCGGAAGCCATCATGAAGATGGATGTTTTTGTGGAGGCTAAGATCATACCCTCTTTGGGATCGGATCACTGGCCGATCCGGTTAGAAATTGACATTAAGAGGATTCAGGGGAAAAGGCCCTTCAGATTTGAAGCCTTTTGGTTAAGGGACCCTGATTTCATCAAGAAAGTTGAGGACTGGTGGGGAAATTGCACTAGTCAAGGCAGATGCAGGATGCACACGTTCCAACTGAAATTGAAATCGTTGAAAGGCCAAATAAAAAGATGGAATAAGGAGGAATTTGGAAATATCTTGGAAGATAAACAAAAACTAGAAAAGGAAATGGAGGATATTCAGCAGAAGATAATATTAGAAGGAAGAACAGAGGAAAGCATCAATAAAGAAGGGGCCATCCTTGGCAGATTAGAAGAACGACGAAAACAAGAGGAGATCCTATGGCGTCAAAAATATAGGATAAAATGGCTAAGGGAAGGGGAAAGAAACACTAAATTCTTCCACCAAGCTATGATCAAGCATAGGCAAGGAAACAGGATCCTATCAATTAAAAACAAGAATGGAGAGAGAGTAGTTGAACAGAACGAAATTGAACAAGTCCTAATGGAACACCACAAGGAGATTTTGGCAGAACCCCAAGTTGATAGAATGAGAGCCATTCAAGAGATCTGCTCAGCTATCCCCAGCTTGGTCACTGAGGACCAAAACAAAGCTCTTATGCGGGCAGTGACCCTAGAGGAGCTGGAGGAAGTTGTGAAGGCTATGAAAAAGGGGACTGCTCCTGGACCGGACGGTTTCACAGTGAACTTTTACCAAGCGGGCTGGCACTTCCTGGGAAAAGAAATACTGGACTTAGTGGAAGAATCAAGGATAAACCAAAAGGTATGGCCTGCTCTCAATTCTACCTTTTTCGCCCTCATTCCTAAGGGAGACAACCTAGAAGAGGCTAATGGCTTCAGACCTATAGCTTTGTGTAATGTTATTTACAAAATGATTACATCTCTGATTGCCAAAAGATTAAAGCCTCTCTTGGATAATTTAATCTCGGCTGAACAAACTAGTTTTGTGGAAGGCAGGCAGATTCTTGATGGTCTTGTTGTAACTCAGGAGGTTATCCACTCCTTAAAAGTTAAAAAGCAAAAAGGAATGATGATTAAATTGGACTTATCGAAAGCTTATGATAGATTAAATTGGAAATACTTGGAAACTATCCTAGAGCGATTTGGTTTTCACCAAAGATGGATTGCTTGGATACATAACCTGATCTCCTCCCCTCACTTTTCTGTTCTGGTTAATGGAAGCCCATCAAAAACCTTCAATGCCTCTCGAGGTATTAGACAGGGAGACCCCTTGTCCCCATTTTTATTTATTCTTGCTACTGAGGGCCTTGGTCGCTTCATCAAACAAGAACGAACAGCTAACAGAATTAAAGGGTTGCAAATTTGGGGAAACAACTTGCCCCTAACTCATCAACAATTTGTTGATGACATAATGTTGTTTGGGGAACCAATGGTTAGAGAAGTCCGACAACTCAGTAGAATTTTGGATCTGTTTGCAGAGGCTTCTGGGTTAGAAATCAATAAGGACAAATCCTGTATCTTTATCTTCAACACAATAGACCAGGTCAAATCCCACTTAATCAGAATTCTTGGATTCAAAAAAGGGGAATTACCTACTAAATATTTGGGTAATGTTCTGGACTACACCTCTAGGAGGATGAAAAACTGGCAAGGAGTGCTGGACAAACTAAGCAACAAGGTTGCAAATTGGGCCTTCAAAGTTCTTAACATAGCTGGCAGGATCGTTCTTGCTAATTCGGTTCTTCAAGCCATCCCTATCTACCCTCTTTCGATTATGGCTTCCCCTGTGGGGGTTTGTGCTAAAATCAGAGAAATCATCCGGAAATTCATATGGAGCGGATCCGATCAGAAGAAAAATGGGCCCTGGTCTCATGGAGTCAGCTAACTGAAAGAAAAGAGAAAGGTGGGTTAGGCTTGAGGGATCCTGAAACTCTCAACAGGGTCCTGGGGGCCAAGCTGTGGTGGAGATGGCTTAGTGGTGGAAATGATCTCTGGAAAACTATATGGAGGACAAAATACAGAATGCCAGCCTCTCAGGTCGATATCCTTAGACATCAGCAAATCCCCAAAGGCTCCGCCATCTGGGAATTAGCCTCTCAAAATCGCGATCTGATTGGTAAACATACCTTCTGGGAAATCCAGGGTGGATCAGAGGCCAACTTCTGGGATGACCGGTGGCAACAACGTGAAAGTTTGAATAGCATCCAGAACCTCCTCCTGATCTGTGGCAGAGTTGAAGAAAACAGAATTAGTGTAAAGGACTATTGGAAAGTAAATGACATATCGGAGGGGTGGAGAGTCTGGGAAGACCCGACAGCATGGGCTCGGGAGCTCACCCCAGAGCTCCAAGATTGGTACAGGAAAGAAATGGGATCAAGGAGAATTAGAGTTCGTCAGGGGAAAGACATCCTCCGTTGGGGGAATTCTATGAAGGGGACTCTCACAACCAAAGAGGCTTATTATCTAATGGATTCTCAGAACAGAGGAGAAGGAAATGTGGAATGAAAAACAATTTGGGAGGCCAACTGGTGGCCGAAGGTGACAATCTTTATTTGGTTGGAAACTAAAAACAAAATCTTAACCTGGGACCGTATCCAGAAAAAGGGATTTAACGGCCCGTCACGCTGTTACCTGTGCAACAATGACACTGAGACTAGAGATCACCTGTTAGTCAGATGCCCGTATACAGAGAAACTCTGGCTGCTTGCCAAACGACTGTTCAAAAAACCAGGAACCAACAGTAGGGAACTTAATGATTTAATTTTCAATTGAAGTAAAGAAACCTTCGGCTGCAGGGTGATCCAGAGGGCCTGGAATCTTATCTCCCCCTTTATCCTCTGGATGATCTGGAAAGAGCGCAATAGGAGGATATTTCAAAATTCTGCCAAAAATCCTGAGGTAATCTGGGCTCGGGTGGTCGAGAGTATGCGGGAGACTATCCTTGTCAGTAAATGGGCAAATGATGACTGGAAGGCAAATCCGGAGGAACAAGAAATTCTAAATAAGATAAACCTAAAACCTGAAATGGTTCACTTCAAATGTTCGGCCAGCCATGATATGCGAACTCAAAGCCCAGAAGAGTTTAGCTATCCCAGTGACCATTTTGTTAAACTAAATTTCGACGGGGCCTCGAAAGGGAACCCGAGCGACGCTGGCTTCGGAGGGATATTCAGAGATAGCAATAGACGTGTCAGATGGATTTTTGCTGACTGGGGAGGCCAGATGACCAATAATGAGGCCGAGTTTTGGGCCCTTCATCAAGGCCTTCAGATAGCCATCAAGAATGGTTACTCTAAGTTGGAAATTACTGGGGACTCGCAACTTGCGGTGGACATACTGCGGAGGCTTAACAATGGGCAGGGATGGGAGAAGGTTGCCAAAAGCTGGCGGACCGTGGGGATAGTTAAAGAAATTGTTGTGCTCCTCAAACGTATCGACTACAGAATTATCAGTCATGTCTGTAGAAAAGGGAATCAGGCCGCGGATTGGCTGGCCAATTGGGGATGCAGTGGACGTGGCACCACAATCGATAGCCAATGACGAGCCATGGAAGGAAATGGGGAGTGGAAGGCGCTGGCGGACCTTGTCAAGGCCGATCATGATAAAACCACAAATGCCAATGCATGGATCGGTGAGCTGGCCTAGAAGGGGTCAGTGGAGTTCTCGACTGAGCAATATGGGGCTTTTGGGACCTGATGTGAACATAATTACGGAATACAGGATGATGGATCAGACTTTCGATGGCAGTACAACGGCGGCGGGTGGAGCGGTTAGACAGAAGTACACACATGGTAAGTTAATTAATGCCAGAACTATGAAAGGTGATGGATGTGGTTCGCCTGACAGCACAGCTGAGAAGAGTAATACGGAAATGATGGTCGAGAGCAGGGGCTCGACGGAGATCTACCGGCGACTCTTGAAAACCGGTCCAATTTGTATCCCCGATGAAAGGCAATTGCCTTGTAACCGCGGTTGGCCAATTGTTACGGCATTCTGCGAGGTCTCAATTTGGAAAAGAACGGAGGTTTCCACTGAGAGGCGTCAGAGCGTTGTTACAACCTCTGGCAGATAGAGAAAACACCGAGACAGGCCCGTGGATAGTATGGAGACCAGACGAAAATTGAAACAGGTTGAGGTGCGCCAGAATGTGAGGGAAGAGAATAGGAGCCAAGAAGGAAAAGCTTTTATGCAGGAGGAACCGCCTTTCACTGTGTGGGAGATCGAGGATAACTCGGATGATGATAGGATCCCGGAGACTGTGCGCGATGGTAGGCGCTATCATAAGAACGCGGCTGAGGAAGGTCAGGAACAGAAGCAGATGGAGCAACTGAATTGCCGGGACTCGAAGATTCGCCGCTATGGCATGAGAAAGCGCCGCTCTTCGCCGGATGAGGTGGAAGAGACCCCGGAGGATGATTTGGGTAAAAGAGGTGTGAGCGATCGCCGGAACCCCCATAAGAACCCAACTGAAAAGAATAAGCAGAAGGCGAGGACTGATCTTCCCGAGTATCAGAAAATGGGGACTCGTCGCTTTGGCCTGCGGAAGCACAGCATCTTTCTCGACAATGAAAGAGACCAGTCGGGCAAGCGGGGCAAAGGGCAGAGCGAGCCTGTGAAGGAGGAGGGCGAAACCTCCAGGCATTCGGGCAAAGGGAGAAAACCCAGAGAAACTGTCAACCTCCACGTTCGTCGGGCTGAGCAGGCCTTTCTCCGTCACTCCCACCCGGCTGTGCGCAGAATCATGGACTATCTCGAAGAGGAAGCATTGCAGAACCAGTCGGATGAGGAAATGGAAGATCTGGAATTTCTCCTCCATGATCCGGGTCATACCAGAGGACGGATGTCCTTAATCAAACAATCATTGCATATTTATTGGGTAATGAAGGGGCTTCTTGCCAAGGCCATGGAGCATGTGGCCAAAGAAATGGTGGAGATGGCTCTCAGTGATCAAAATATCCGCAGAGAATTGAGCTATCTGCGTATAGCTATGACTAAGCAGGAAGAACAGTTGGATGCCATCCAGCAGATGCTGAATCGTGACCATTCCGGACCAGAGGAAGCTGCAAACAAGCATACTGATGGCGGCAACGACTGAGTTTTTTGATGGTTAGAAATTGCAACTGGTTTTTTTGTTTTGGTTCTGTTCATGTGCAAGATAGGAACAATCATGTTATACAGACCAGTAGTTTTAGCAATAGTTACAGTAAGTTTCAAGACTGCATAGTTTACTTAGCCAAGTCTGCTAGGCTGTGGACCTATTATTTTTGGGCTGCTATTAAAAACTTTAGATGGTACTATGTCCCGGTTTCCCCAAGAGGGCGGGCTTAAACTGTCTTTTTTGATATGTTGTAATGTTCGATTGATCAAAGTAATAGAATGAGTACCATCCTAGCTTACAAAAAAAAATATATTTAAAGCTATTTATTTCTATTACAGAAAGTCAAAACAATTATTTGTTTTATTTATTTTAATGGCATAAATTAAGTACTCATTGTTTTTATTATTTCAAATTTAATTAAATAATTTTTTTTTTACTATGTTTATACTCTAATTATAAATAAAAAATAAATTTGGGGTACTATTATAGAAAACATTTAGTTGAGAGTACTTAATCCATTTTTATATAAAAAATATACTTTAAACAAAAAAAATCATGATTTTGTTGAATTTTTTATAGTGGCAATTATGTAAAAAAATCATTTTTTTGAATTTATTATAAAAAATAATAAAAAAATAATCATTTAATCTATTAAGTAGACTAAATCGTATTAATAATATATTTTTAAATTTTAATTTAAAATTATAGTATTCTTTTTCCTTCCAATTCAAAACTCTATATTATGCACGTATAATATTTCCTTTAATAATAATCATTTATCAATTAAATATTTACTTAACAATTAATATTATTTTATGGTTATACTAATATTATTATAATTAGACCTAATTTGTTTAATTGTAAACTGATAGAACTTTTATGACTAATATAGTTTATTAAAATTTAAAATTTAGTGGAAGTATATTCCTTTAACCCAATCGTTCTGATAGCAGCCCAAAAATATTTCTCTTTTATATATTACAGTTTTTTTCACAAAGCTTCTGTGATCCACTGCAATCCAGCCTTACAATGCGATCTGGTATCCCTGCACGGTTAATAAACCTGCAAATTTCAATCTTCTAGGTTGCGGGG
>APFE031667066.1:0-10561 GCA_000404065.3 Pinus taeda
GGTCATTAGGTCAAAATTAGCCGTTGGAAATATAGCCGTTGGAGTCTCTGCACATACTATTTAACAAGCTATGCTGGATTGGTTCTGCAACTTGTCCTGACGATGAACCACACTGGTTGGTTCGAAACGCGTCGACAAAAGAGTATCTATGTGATTTCGCCGAAAATTTCTCTAAACAATGATAAAATTGTCCAAAACTTTACCCCCTGATCAAAAGCTTAAATATGTTGAATTGATCAAAGAATTCCAGGATGTTTTTGCCTGGAGCTATGAAGATCTGAAATCTTATGACACCTATGTAATTCAACATACAATACCTCTCAAGGAAAATAAAAAACCATTCAAACAAAAGCTCAAAAGAATTAACCCTGTACTACTCCCCTTAATTGAAAAAGAAATCAAACGAATGTATGAAGCATGGATAATTGCTCCTATCAGGTTTTCAGAGTGGGTGTCTAATTTAGTACCTATTATGAAAAAAACAGGAGAAATCAGATTGTGTGTTGATTTAAGGAATGTGAATAAGGTTTCTTTGAAAGACCATTACCCATTACCTAAGATGGACCACATTTTACAAAGGGTAGTAGGTGCCTCTAGGATTTCATTTTTGGATGGGTTCTCAGGCTTTAACTAGATCCTGGTCCATCCTGATGACCAGGAAAAAACTGCTTTTACAACACCATGGGGAACTTTCAAATATGTTAAAATGCCATTTGTACTTAAGAATGCAGGGGCAACCTTTCAATGAGCAATGGACATAACTTTTGCAAAATAAATTCACGATTTTCTGGTCATATATCTGGATGACCTTACTGTATTTTCTGAGTCAGATCAGCAACATTTAGATCATTTGAGACAAATGTTTTTAAAATGCAGAAAGTATGGTATCTCATTAAATCCTAAGAAGTCATTTTTCGGTCTAGAGGAAGGAAAATTGTTAGGCCATATCATCTCCAAAGATGGTATCAGAATTGATCCTGCTAGAATAGAAGCCATTCTACAAATACCTCACCCCAAAAATGTCAAAGAACTTCAAGCTTTCCTAGAAAAGATTAAATTTTTAAGAAGATTCATACTTAATTTGGCCGAATTGATTAGATTGTTGAACAATATGTTAAAAAATGATTCCAAGGTTAAATGGACATTAGAAGCCAAACAAGCATTTGAAGAAATTAAAATGGCTTTGATCAAAACACCAGTTCTTACAAGTCCAAAGTTTGATAGAGATTTCATAATATTTTCATTTGCATTAGAACATACCATTGTTGCTGTTTTACTACAAAAAGATGATCAAGGATGTGAAAAACCCATAGCCTTTTTAAGTAAAGCGCTCAGAGATGCACCGCTAAAATACCAAATCATGGAAAAACAGGTTTATGCACTTGTGAAAGCTATTAAAGATTTCAAAGTCTATATATTGTACTCCCATGTAATAGCTTATGTACCAAGTGTTGTGGTCAAAGACATCTTGACTTAGGATGAAATTGAAGGCAGACGAGGTAAATGGATAGCTAATATATTGGAGTATGACATTGAAATAAAACCTACAAAGCTTATAAAAGGACAGGGATTGGCTAAACTCATGACTGAAACCAACTCTCAAGCCCTAGATATCAATGAACTAGATAATGAACAGGAGATGGCGACTCCATAAATCAGCCAGGACTTCTTAGAATCACCTTGGTATGCTGATATAACTCATGTATTATTAAACCTACAGGCTCCTCTAGGGTTATCCAGAATAAAGAAAATGTTTTTAAAAATGAAAGCTTCAAAATTTTGTATTTTAGATAATGATCTTTTTTGGAAAAATCATGAAGGTATTCTATTGAATTGTTTAATAAAGGATGAAGCTGACAAAGTTCTCAAAGAATTTCATGGAGGGCACTGTGGTGGACATCTTTACTGGAAATCAACTGCAGGCAAAATCCTAAGGGCTGGATTTTATTAGCCCACCTTGTTCGCCAATGTAAATAAATTTGTCACCGCTTGCCATAAATGTCAAATATTTAAAGGCAAGAGGAAACTTTTACTTCTACCCCTTAGACCAATTTCTACTGAAAGGCCCTTCCAACAATGGGGTTTGGACTTCATTGGGGAAATCCATCCTCCCTCTTCTGGCCAACATAAATGGATCCTCACTGCCAAAAATTATTTCAACAAGTGGATAGAAGCCATCCCTTCCAGACAAGCCAATGATACAGTGATTATAGGATTCTTACTGTCTCAATTTGGCTGTCCTGAAAAGATCATAACTGACAATGCTGTTGCTTTCAAGTCCAAGAAAATGATAAGTTTTTGTTACAAATACCACATCACTTTAGGCCATTCCATAGCCTATTACCCTCAAGGCAATGGTCTAGTTGATTCTTCCAATAAAATCCTGATTAATATTATTAAGAAATTGTTGGAAGAGAACAAGAAAAATTGGCACAAGAAACTTACAAACTATGGGCAGACAGGCTAACTACAAAGAGGTCTATTGGAACTAGCCCTTATGAATTAGTTTATGGCATGGAGGCTGTATTCCCTTCATCTTTAGGAGTCCCTGTGATGAAATTACTACAAGAAGCTTAGGTGGAACCCAATGACATTTAAAGAAGAATAAATCAGACCATCCATTTGCAGCAGACCAGAGAAGAGGTATACCAAAGATCCCAAGTGCTACAAGAAAAACTCAATAAAATATTTGATAAAAGGGCCAAGGTAGAAGATTTCTACCTTGGGGACAAAGTTTTAAAATGGAATTCTAGGAGAGAAGACAAATGAAAACATGAGAAGTTTGACTTCCTTTGGAAGGGACCTTTTATCATCCAGGCCTTGCAAGGGAACAATACTTACTTTTTGAAGAACCTGGATGGTATAAAAATAGAAGAAGGGCCAGTTAATGGTCGGATGCTGAAACACTACTTTGATCCAACTTTTTGATGAAGTTGAAGCCCAAAGAGAAGGCCCTAAGCTTCACAAGTGTAACTATTGTGCATATAATAAAGCAACCAATAGAAGGAGATTTCAGAGCACTATCAAAGTTATGGAGAACTCCATCTGACCTACTGTTCTTGACTTTCCACCAGGGAAAGCCATCCCCAAGTGGAGCCACTGTTATGCTCCTATACCAATAGGTGTCATATTTCATGATCAACATTAATGAGCTGTGTAATATGTTCATACATTTTTCTGGTTGCAAAGGTTTTCCATATTGTCAAAAAACAAAAAATTTAGAAAATGTAAAGAGGGTATGCCCTAAAAGAAAATCAAAGGGCAAAAAGAATGAAATGGTCAAAAAAGTGAAAGAAATGAACCCCAAACAAAAAGACCAAGAAAGTGTGCAAGTCCAAAATGCCACTACTAGTTTATTTTCTGCAATAATCTGATGGTGTGCAGCTTGTTGATTTATGCCACCATTGATGAATGGCCAAACAACTTAATCTTTGCTAGTTCATGTTTCAATTTCATGTTTTAGAGATAGAGAATAAAATCTAACCAAACTGTTCAATCTTGGCAGATAAGTAGATAGGTAGAGAAGCAAAGGAGCTCAACAGTTAAATCTGGGTCCTTGGATGTTATAAGTGCAGACTTAGGTAGGCTTACCATGAAAAGAAAAATAAGGTGATGAGGGTTTGCCAGTCCAAGTGCACCCAAAGAAAGAAGAAAAATGCTAGGTCAAGTTAGCAGGGTAGGTACAATGGTGTTGCAAAATGAATACTTGTGATAGATTTTGTCTCCACATGTGTTAACTTTTACTGTAATCACAAGTGCCATGGCGGATATTACACTTGATGCAGCTTAAGTGAGACAAGGTTTCATGACTAACTCCCCTTCATATATTTTTCCCTAAACATTCACTAATTTCCCCAAAACTATTAAGATCTGTTCTTAATATCACTCATAATCCGCTCATTCCATTCCATAAAGATTGCCTAAATAAAACCCTAATTTTACTTAGGAAAATGGCCACCTTTCTCATATAAACCCCTTTTCTACTTCAAAGCCTAAGTTGACACGAGAGACAACTATTTCTAACTTAGCGCTGGCTCATTACATTTTTCATATTAACTATTAATTTATTTTTATAAATCCCACTATATTCCCAATCCCATATTGTATATAAATACATTAAAAATCCCAAATACTAATATTTCTCGTCTCGGTCGAATACGACCATAATTACATTTCAACGGGGATTAATAGATTTATTTGAAATTTATTAATAACCCAAAACCTGCGCACCATATGTGATTAATTAACCATCTGGGTTAATTAACAAACACCCCGCGGACCAATGAAATTGTCCCTGATACAATTTAATACATGGTTTAATATATCGGGCCCACAGTGTTAACCTCCCGCCATCTCTAAAGCCCGTCTGCCATCAGATCTGGGCCCGACCATCCGACGGCCGATGATCATGTCGCACTAGCCTTCATCTCCGCTGTTTAATTCACGGGGAACCGGCTGTTTTGCCCCCGTACCGTTGCCACGGATCACCCATCTGAGGTACTCGCTCCCTCCCCGCTCAATACCGCTCGACCCCAAAAGTGGTGCGGGGAAAACCGCTCACCACCCTCTGCTAAGCGACAGGATGTCCCATCACTCTGATGTTATCCATGCAATAAATGCCAAAAAGCCCCGCCAAAGCCAAATTTTGTTAAATTGACGGGAAAATGTCATTTTCACCCATTTTCTCTGCAAACTGTTTCCATGAAAAATACATCCAGACGACTGTACAAGCATCTAGTCTGTTAAACACACATGGACATCAAGAGAGATATGGAAGATAAAACATGCAATACAATTTTTATTGACAAATGATATACATTTATAGTACATTATGTGACCGTTGGGATTCACATCCAAGTTCTTGATCCGTTTGTCATTCGGCTTCCCACACTAACCATTGAGGATTAGGTTTTTTGTCAACATTCCCCCATTAATTCGAAGGGTTATGTATGAGTCCAAGAAGAAGTCTATAATACAAAATTCAAAAATGCAATGCAGTACTAGGATGAATGTGCTCTCTGAAATGTTTGTATAAAGGGCGGTGGTTAAGGGATGGCCACCAACACTGGAACGCTTAGTGCAGTTCCCGGAACTCTTCCAAAACTGGCAAGAAGCTGAAGTCTTCTGCTCGAGGAAGTGCTCCTATTGTTTTGAAGAGGGAAACCTTCAACCATAAAAGGGAGGTCTCAACCCGCATAAAAGGTAAAACTTCAACCTGAAAAGGGAAGTCTGAACCTGTGATGGTTTAAGGATGACCAAGAAATCTTGAACGCTCCGTGCAATTCCTGGAACTCTTCCAAAACTGGAAAGTAGTTGGAGTCTTCTGCTAGAGGAAGTGTTCTCAATTTTGTTCCCGGAACTCTTCCAAAACTGGCAAGAAGCTGAAGTCTTCTGCTAGAGGAAGTGTCCGAGATTGCCAACTGAAGGCATGTTCACGGGCATCTTTGTCCCTGGCTACAACTCTGAAACTGGTGTGGCAGGTTGTGGCTCAGGCTCGCTTGATGTGGCTTGAGCTTGTAGATTTGACCATCAATTTCCCTCCTGTTAATACAAGGGGAGTGATGGAGAAAACTCAACTGCAAGACTTTTTCAATACTCTGCGAAACAAGTTCTGGACAGTGCTAGTTGGAATATCTTCTTGGCTGTTGATGCGCCATGCCAAGAAGCAATCGCATCCTAGATGAATCTTGTCTTGCAGGACGTTTGTTTCTGAAGTCATTGTTGAAGAATGACTGGTTTTATGACAGTGCTTACATGGATGAAGATCAAAACAGTGATCTTTCATATGGCCAACTCGGTCACAGTGTTGGCATTTCACGATCTGTTGTTGTTGTTGTTGTTGTGGAGGAGGGGTAGAATCTGGAACAGCTGGAGGCGAACTGTCATGAATAAATCCAACACTCTAAATTGAATGGGCTTGGAATAGTTTGGAATATGAAAGGACAAGTCCTTGTCATATCCAAAACCAGTTCTATGCTTGTTGTCGACAAGCTGTTCCCAAGGTCTGATGATGGGCTTAGGAAGTGCAGACTGAGTTTCTGCATCTGCATTTACAACTGATACTTTATTTGAATGAATTGTAACATTATTAACATGCTGCTGATGGGTGGTTGTCTCAATGTTCTGAACAAAAACAGGTTCAAAATGGTGTCTATTTTGATGTAGCTCTTCTTCTGTAGCTGTTATCAAGCTGCAAAAAAATCATCTTTTCTTGTACATTTGTAGACATGTCTAATTATCTGAGAAGTCCTTTGCTGATTTGTAATTGGTGTCATCACACAAGTGGATTGTTTGTATAAGAGTTGTTATGAAGTCTAAATACTTCACTGATGCTGGGCCATTTTCCTTATTCAATGTCAGAACATACAGCTTAAAAATCCGGGCCAAAAATCCCAACTGAAAAATGTTTCAGCTGCTAAATATCTTCAAGTTACCACAAGAAAAGCCCTGTAGCTTAAAGGGGAAAAAACCAAACCAGAGAATCTTGAAACTATAAATTATACAAATATCACCAAGTCCTTCTATATTTAGCCGACAGTTACCCAAATCCTCTAATATTTTGAAGAAATCCCTCGACTGCTGCAAAACTATCAATTGCTAAATATCTTCAAGCTACACAAAGAAAATCCTGTAGATTAAAGAAAAACGCAGGGCAAGCCACAGATATCCTGAGGTTTTTCAGAAAATCTCTAGGATATTACCATATCCTTCAATATTTAGCCGAGAGAATCCAACATCATCCAGATTCCTTCTGCTTACATAAAAATGTTAGCTGCTAACCATCGTAATGCTAGCCAACAAAACAGTATTATTTTTAGTTTAAATTTTGACTTGGGTCTCTTAGTCAAAATTAGCCGTTAACTAGCCGTTGTAATCTCTGCTCTATTTAACTTGCTAAGCTGGATCTGGTTCTTCAACTTGTCCTGACGATGAACCACACTGGTTGGTTCGAAACGCGTCGACAAATGATTATCTATGTGATTTCGCCGAAAATCCTCTAAACAGTATACAACCTCTGTAATACAGCACACTGGAAACTCCAATGAATCAGCCGCTCTCACCCCTCCATTGGTACAATCAAACGCGAAGTTGGGACTATTGGTGCTGAGCGGGTAGTTGTTGAGCAGACTATTGGTTCTGTTGATAACAAACAATTTTGTTGAGCAACGCTGTGGTACAGTAGAAACATATGGTTCCCAAGCACGACTGGAGGAATGGAGAAACGTAGGAATTCTGAGAAACCAGGACACTTTGTGCTGGTTCACAGATCAGGGAATGGTAGTTGGTGATGGTATAAAGTCCAACGTCTTCTTGAGAAGGCAGGTCACCGAGTTACTTCCATAGATTTTGCAGGAGGTGGTAGCAGTACAATTGATCCAAACACCATTCTCTCATTCCATGATTATACAATGCCTCTCATTGAGTTTTTATTTTTATTTTTTAATTTTTTTTCAGTTATCAATTTCAGACAAGGTTCTTCTTGTGGGACATAGTGCTGGAGGGCTAAGTTTGACGTACGCATCACATATCTTTAGTGACAAGATCAGAGTTGCAATCTACATAGCAGCCACCATGCTACCCGCAGGCTTCTGCTCTGAAGAGGATGTTCAAATGGGCGTTCCTCAATTGTTTGAAGAATATGAATTCGAATATGGGTTGGGTTCACACAATCCTCCCACCACTGCAATAGTTCGCAAGGGAGTCTAGCAGGACCTTTTATATCAACTCAGTCCTGTTGAGGATGTGGCTCTGGCATCCATGTTGCTCAGACCAACACTGTGTTTAGCCTTCACAACCGCCCGATTTGACGGGCCTGCAGAAGGAGGAGTGGAAACAACTTTGGAATGCTTATATCACCCAGAGTATAGACGTGTATTGACTACCGAATATAATCCTTTTTTCATATGGTAATCGTCGGCTTCATTGTGGAACAAAATACAAATAATTCCTTAAAATTTTGGGGGACTTAGTTTTAGCCTATTGGAAATACTATTTCCCTTCTCAATTTTGGTTGACAACTGACGTCGAGAGATACCCCTTGCTCGTTGTCGCTTTGGCTTGCAAACTAAAAATGCCGATGTAGAACCTAGAGTGGAGTGCTAGAATTTTAACCAGGTCAGAATGTTCTGGTTCAAAGTTCAACATGTCAGAATTGAACACTATGAGATCTCTTGACAAGTCAGTTACTCCAAGGCAAACAAGGTTGGGCAGACCCTGAAGGACCACTGAAGAAAGACATAGGGCAATTTTCTACTTCTAGTAATGGAGAACATAACCAGTTTCAGTCTAATAAAAAAGAACTGGAGGCTGCTTTGATGGTTGTCAAGAAGATCATGAGAATGGATGCCGCAAAACCTTTCAATACCCCAATGGATCCAGTTTTTCTCGGAATCCCAGTGGTACCACTGCTGCAACTATTGAAATAACTGAAATCAACAGGCATGGAATATGATAATTGAAGCTCAAATGACAAGAATAGGAGCCAAATAACAAAAGCAGTGGGGATGCCAGTATTAAAAAGACGTGAGACTAAAACCAGAGATTGCTTTTCGAACACGCCATATCATCAGATGTGCTTGCACAGGATCAAGTGAACTCTATTCTCACAGCTGTTGTTCAAGGCATGAATGCGCCAGATGGTAACAGTGATGTATGCCTTGCAGCAACAAAGGATTTTTACAATGCCCTTGATTTTGCACAGACAAACTTTGAAAATGAAATGGAAAGGAACTATATTATGCGCGTTATTTGTGAAACAACATTGTCTGCTGGTGTTCGAATAAGGCAAGCTTCATTTAAATGTCTTGTTTCAATTTCATCAACATACTATGAGAAACTCGCAGTATCTGTCACGCTGAGCTCTAATCCTTGCTGTTCTCTCACATGATCTGCAAGCTTTTTTTCTCATTAGACGTCCCACTCGTATACCCGTTCAAAATCGAACCATAACGCAAACCAGGAGCTGTTGGCGTATCTCTGCAGTGATACCATGTCAGGAGCGCTTCAAGCGTAGACAAAAGCCAGCCTTAACTCCAGCGTTCAATCCAGCTTTCAGTGGAATGGTGTCATACCATGTATAGCGCAGACAGAAAATAATGGACAAAGAATAATGGACAACGTGGACAGAGAGTAATGGACAACGCGGACAGAGAATAATGGACAGCGCGGACAGAGAATAATGGACAGAGGTGTTCTTCTGCCTTCCATCATTTCAGGACAACATGAACAATGCTGGATAGAACAACGCTTCTTTCAGGAACGTTCATGGGCAGTGAGGCAGAGAAACACACGTTCATGGGTAGTGAGGCAGAGAAACGTTTCATACGTTCAAGTGAATATGGCAGACAGGGTGTAGGTCTGTATAAAGGAATATGGCAGAAATAAACTGCACAGAAAGGCCATAAAACAAATGGCTCAAAAATAATTATGCAGGGCAGGAATACACCTACTCTGATACCATGTTAAACACACATGGATAGCAAGAGAGATATGAAAGATAAAACATGCAATACAATTTTTATTGACAAATGATATACATTTATAGTACTATGTGACCGTTGGGATTCACATCCCAAGGTCTCTTGGACTCCTTTTGTCCATTCGGCTTCCACACTAACCCATTGAGGATTAGGTGTCCAACACAGTCCACCACTCGGGCAAGAAATTCCAGCGTTGTGCTCTGTAGTTCGTCGTCCAACTTGCGAATTACATGGTTTGCCTCTTAAAAACGGGTATTTACCCAATTCTCTCTGTGAACCTGTAATTTCAATTTTTCCATTGAGAATTTTACCCAAAAGAGTCGAATTCAAGTTGAAATCATTCTGAAGCTGCCATAAAAGACCCCCAAGCCTGCTGTTTTGTCCATTATTTACACAAAAGCTCGAATTCCAATTTGAAAACACAAGAACCAAACATGGAAGCTCCAATATCCCTGAACGTCGTGCCTATGAATGCACCTCATAAAGACTTAGATTATTTATTCCTGATCGACAAATATTTTCAAATAAAGGATTTATATGGAAATATGAACCATCTTCAAGCCTTCTGCCAAATCAGGGATAGCTATCAAAGCAACTCTGATATTTTTGGGTTATGGGAGTCCAACCTTCCATGTATTTCATTCCCTCAGTTTTCCCAGACATCATTCATTAGTGCTGTGCCAACTATGACTTTATCCACAGAGCAGTCATGTCCCTGTCCCAAACAATTCTGTTTCACATAACTGCTGAATCCATCAATGAGATGATACATTTCCATTCTACTGAGCCCCTGGCTCGTCTTTCCATGGGGTATCTGCTCGAACAAGCTCCTTTATTGTCCAACTCAAAAATAACCCGTATTGCTTAGATGTTCATGAAACTAGACCACCAGCCTCAAGGCCCACCTCCCTATTTGCTTACCTGGTTCACTGACACTGGCAGACTTATTGTTGACATGATATCCTGGATCTTGGAATTTAATACCAATGAATATGTTGATGAGATCACCCTAGTTCTTCTGTCAATATTTACCCCAAGACAACCCCCCGCTGTCAAATATGACTATGCCAATTTCATTGCCA
>APFE031667081.1:3599-27663 GCA_000404065.3 Pinus taeda
TATATCATTTGGATTTGAAAAAGGAATATTTGACTTGATAATACTGATTCACCCCCCCTCTCAGTATTATTTCCAATAGGTTTATGATATGCTTTCTAGGTGTATTGTTAGTGCGACTACTTTACTCAAGCACAATTTTGTTTTTCATGAAAGTTATGTTCAACAATATGCATACTTTCAAAATGTACGCTTGAGTCAAGGGAACAAAGTAGAGGAATTTGATTACCATTTGTGTCATAATTTGTTGTACCATATTGGTAAGAAGGATGTTGCTATTGATGGTGACATGGATAAAGCGAAGAATTTCATTAAACGATTCCAAATGGTACCTCAAACAGCTCAAGATCAGCTTGAAACTATCAAACGCAAGTACAAAGCAAGGCACTAAAAGCATCGTATAGATCACAAATTCCAAGTCGGTGACAAAGTTTGGCTTCACATTAGCAAAGAGAGGCTCCAAGGAGAAGGTAAAAAACTAAAACTAATTCGATATGGTCCATTCAAAATTTTGGAAAAGATTGGTGACAATGCCTTCAGGTTGGATTTTCCTTCATATATGCAAATTTTTGTTGTTGTTAATGTGGAAAATTTAAGGTTCTATGAGCCTCCTTTGATTGAATATCAAGGAGAGAATGTTTAAGTTCCATCCATTGAATATTTCTCTCTTGAATACCTTGATGAACTACAATAAGACACCATTCTTGACAGAAGTACAAGATCTTCAAAATGAGGGAATGTGGATTACCTTTGTGTGGGGCTCAAAGGAACAAATTTTTCCAAGGTAAAATGGATCAAGATTGGAAAGGTGAGGGAACAATACCCTTATTTGTTGAACAAGTGAAAGTGATATTTTGGGGTCCAAAGGCTTCCAGCGGGAGGAGTGACCAGGTGCTCAAAATTCAAAGTTGTCGGATCAGTGTGGAACCTCAATGACTATGTAGTTCTCATCATCCCGAATCTGGCACAATAGGTTTCGTGTGAAACAGACTCGATATGCTCCCAGACACATGTTCTATTTTTTTCCAAAACAATTGAATTTGGAAAGTCTGTACTAATGATGTGGAAAGATGACTGGGCCTACTGAATTGACATGATTGATTGGGTTCCGTCGGGCCAATCATGTCTCACCACTTTTCCATATATCATTGACATTGATTTGGGTGATTTTCATTGGTGGGTTGGTGGCCAACCACATGTTTCCACATGGACAAACTAGAGGTTTCCATGTGGCAGCATGGGGGCCACAAAAAACTTGTTAAGGGTCGAATCGACTGGGCAAGGGTCGAACACTAGACCTCCATCCAACAAACATCACCAACTACTGACACACCACTATGGTTCTTATTATGTTATGTCATGCCAAACATATTTAAGCATAAGGTTTTGCATCATTTAGGAAAGGGGCCAGTGATGGGGGCTAGCCCCTAAGCACGTGCATCCCAACAAAGCCATGAGCCGAGCAAAGTGGGGCCCCAACTAGCAGGGGCAGGTCGATGGCCTTATCCACGGGCACATAGGCCCCCATGTGGTCTAATTTTTGGAAATAAGGCCTTAGAGGGATTTTAAGTGCCTCGAAAATCCACCTGGACATTGGGCAATTTGGTTCCTAGTTAAAGAAAATTGGGGAAAATTTGTAGGATGGTGTCGATTTTAGGGAAATTGTAGGGCGAATAGTGCAAGAGGTAGGGGAAGTCATAACTTCTTTAGTTTTTTACTAATTTTGGAGTAGGAAGAGGTTAGACAAGAATTTTTGGGAATTATGGAGCCATTAGAGTAGGTTTTAGAGCTGTTTGAGCATTGTAAACTGATGTATTCAAACTTTTGAGCATAATAGAGAGGGTCAATCCATTGGAAGTTGGACAAAGGAGATGTAGCCCAGGAGGGGTGAACTCCTTCATCATGTGTTGTTATGGTAATGTTTTGGTGATGCTATTGTATGTTATACATTGTTGTTCAGTCATTTGTTTTATGTTAATGTGTACATGAAATTTACATAAAAACACTCAAAAAATCATGATAAAAATTGCAATTAACCTCATGAATCCTTAAGAACCTTTACATATTCTGAAGAGGAATTTAGCACAATAAAACTAATTTTCTCATTCATATCACATACTCCAAGCGTGAATGTGGGATAACATAAAACACATCAAACACAATCAAACCACGGCTTCCAGAGCCCAACTAGCTTAGCCCTCAGCTAGTGATTCCACCTCACAGTCAAACATCACTAACCATCACCAGATTGATCTCTACCCAAGTTGTTTAGGGCTCTAGAGCATTTGTTCCAAACCTTCTTCCAGGACTAGCAAATCAACGCATGGTTACTATCGGGCTCTAGAGCATCTGTCCAACCAAGGCTCTAGGACTAGTAACTCAACCCACTGTTATTGTCGAGCTCCAGATTGTTTGTCCAACCAAGGCTCCAGGACTAGTAACTCAACCTACCAAGGGCTCCAGAGTGTTTATCCAATTGTTACATTTCAATTTGTCTCCTTGACACTTGATTAGTTTATGGGTCTTTTCACCATCTATGAACATGTTTGAACCAACTCCCTCATAAGTCAAATATCCCAAAATATTTTGAAGTAAATGAGAAATTTGGGGAAAATAACTATCACACTTGTTAAGTTCCACTTGCACTGATTTTTCTATAGTTTCCCATGCATTCGCTAGAATTGAATCTTAGAACAACACAGAGTTGCGCTATGTCTGCTATTATAAACCCATGTAGGTGAATTCAAGAAAGTAAAAACAAAAAGTACATTCTGGAAACATAATTGGTTGAATATTTCCCAACTGAAAGCTCCAGGTGATGATTATTCAAACTATAACACTCAAATGATGCATATTCATACCTTTTCTCACGGTAACCTAATCCCTCAATGAAGGAGTCTCATCCTTCTATTTTGGATCTGAAATTTATTCCTCTTGGCCTATAAAATGACTAGAGGGTAAAGGGATTGAGAGAGTCAAAACTCAGAGAAGACAAATTTATGTTGTTGATTTGAGATTGAAAAGCTTGTCATCTAAGGAGGAGATTGAAGGCATTTGGGAGGGACCTCATGGCATCAAGATGAAGGTTGTAAGGCTCCTCCTAATCTTTGATTAATATGAATGAACACTTTATCCCATTGATTTGTCTTATTGGAATAATGAATGGCTTACAATTGTTTATAATGTTTATTAAGGAAAATTCAATTCCTAATTTCCTTGATCATTAGGTTAAATTATTTTGATTATTATATCGCATGTGCTTCTGATCCTTTTATGGTTGATGCTTGCAGGTCTTATCAAGAATTGAAGAACTACATTGAATCACAACAATGGATCTTTATTGAGGTGAAATAGGTAAGAGCTCATCCATTAGCTTTAATTCTTATAATTCAAACAAGTTTAACTTAGGGAAAGAGTAAGTTCAATTGTCTATCCTGTTTCTAGTTTTCGTCAAGGATCTAGGGAGATTTCTCTTGTCCGCAAGAGGGATTTGTCTGATGTAACAAATTGGAAAGTTTGTTGGGGAATGTCTATGTTCTTGAATTTTTCCTTAGTTTTTCTTTTTGATTCTTCTAATTCATCTAGACCTGAGTCTTTATAAATTAATGACCTTTTAGATCTATGTGGTTGTTTTTCAAATTTATATTTTTTTTCTGAAGTTTTTTACCCCTGCGTCATTTCTTTTTGCTAAAGGAGTGCAGTTTTGTGCCCTTTTTTCCTTAGCAACAGAGCACATGCGCTCTATTTTCCACTGTAAACCCACGCAATCCTTAAGAATCTTTGAAAATATAGCTTTTCTTCAACCCATACCTAAGTTTACTTTTCGAGGTGTCATTATGTTTGTTTGGACTCTTTTGTGCCTTTCCTTCACCCAATTGATTGTTAAATACTTTTTTAGAATTAGGTCTTTTTGAAAGAATTACTTAAGGCTTTGCCTGGTTTATTTATTGATTGATCAAAACAAGATATACTGTCCTTTTTCTTATGATATTTTTATTTTTTCTATCAAATACACCAGTTAAGCCTTAGTTGTTGGTTATTTGTAGTCCAATTAATTTGGAATTGCAAATTAGGGTTTCTTGAGACCTAATGCTTCTGTGAATGAATTGTGGTCATTTTTCTTGATAAAGGAAATTGTTGCTTTCATCCTGAAAATTTCTTGCAATTACACTGTTATTATCATTAAATCAAAGCATTCATAGGGAAAAATGTGTGAGAATTCATAGTGGAAAATGTGTTTTCTCGAACTTTCTTGATTTATTTATGTGTGCTTCAAATTTTTGAGTGATTAGAAATAAAGAGTATTTTGGCTTATTTGATGTTTAGGGAAGTTTAGAATTTGGTTTGTTGACCGCATTTTCATTACATTATAGTGAAATTGGTTGCTTTATAAAATTGGAAAAGTTGTGAGCTTTTGCATTTAATTTCTTAAAAAATCAAAGAAACTCTTTCTTTTCTCTAAATAGGATTTCATCGAATTGAAAGTTGTTATTGCATTTTAAAGTAGATTAAGATTTCGAGTTGTTTCATAACATCATAACTTTCACCTTAATCACCCATTGAGTAAAGAACAACTTAATAATATGACATTAATTAAAATTCATCTAGAATTTTACATTTTTTTAGGGCTCTTGTCACCTAGAATAGCTTAAGTGTGGGGATTTGGAATAGGGAAGGAAGTAAAATTTCCAAAGCTACAAACGAACAATAGAGTGTTGAGTTAGGGAGAGAAAATCTAATTATTGTTTTTTTTCTCTGGGAAGCTCTTCTTCTACATGAGTTAAGCACGAGATCATGTTAAATATGGTGAAGTGATCATACCCACTTCATTGGCCTATATATAGTTATTTCATGTATTAAAATGGTACCGAAACATACTTAGGGTCACTTGAAAGTAAACTTTCAATTGATCATGTGGAGGAGCCTTCAAAGGGATTTAGCTTGTTACTCTACCCTTGTGTGTACGTCTAATTTGCGACTGTTCCTTGAGGTAAAATTGTTGTATTTGGTAAACTTAGTGATTATAATCCTAGGGCTCTGCCTAAGGTGATGACAAAGGGAAGGTCATGCTATACCTAGAACAGATGTTGACTAGACTCACTTGGACTTTTTATTAGGGTAATCTTTGCTCGAGATGATTTATAGTAGAGTTACTTGCACCAGATTGTTTCATTAAGCATGTTGTCAGGGTAACCAGTTCCAAATGTTCATTTATATAAAGGTTTTCACCTTGGTCATTGCGATGTTGGATTTCATCCCCTACTAGTAATTATTGATCTTTATGAAGAGTCAGTGTTTATGGTTTGAACTGCTAGTTTTTTAGTGCATGTTACTTTTTGTGTTGTTTTTTACTTTTTAAAGACATTAGGTGTAATTTAGATATTGTGTAATTGATCAATTGAAATTTTTTCATTGTTGTGAAATTACCAAGACAATCACATAGAATAATCGGGGATCCCCTTGAGTATACATCAAGTCAATTAGAAAATATTAAAGTCGAGAAATCTAAATCATCAGGATACAAAACTGAAACAAAAACTAAAACTTATACTATTATAGACTTTGATGTAAGAGGAATTGAATTTAATCAACCAATAACATCTACTATTTTAGGCCTTGAAGTAATAAAAGCTGAACTTGATCAAACTCAAAGATTAACATCACACTCAGAAGGAATTGATTTACAAATTACAAAAATCGTTCAAACTAAATCAAATATTCGAGACTTTTCATATACAAATCCCATTTTTGAACCAGATATTGACGAACCTGAGTCTGATATTTCTGAGCCTGAGACTTATACATCTTCTACAACCCATATTCCAGATCATCCACATTCACCGCGTGTGAAACTCATTATTAATGATAGTCTCCCTCCTGGTCTCATTTCCATTTAAGAACATGTTTCAGACGAAGAGGAAGAGCCCATAGTTTCTACCAGTAAAAATATAGATATCTAAAAGATTTTGTTTAGATATCTTCACCCTAACCCTTGCTATTTCACACCCTTGAACTTTTTATGACAAGGTATTCCGCGATACACGAATCCTTATTCTACTGTACCAGGTTTTGACTGGTCTATGATGGCTTCTAAAAGTACCTCATCAGACACATCTATGTTTTCTACTTCTCCAAAGTCAACATTGTATGGTGGTTTTCTACCACCTGGATATCACTCTCTTGCAGGAGCTTATTCAGGAGCTTCTTCCTCAAACTCATATTTAAACATGTCAACTAGTGTAATTAACCCTACCAATGAAGGTTTGATATTTGAACAATTTGTTAATATGATTTCCGGTAATGTTGGTAATATGAAAACCAACCCAATAGGTGGTTATTACTCACATGGGGGGAAACTATCATATCCTCCATGCGGAGGACAACCTTTTGGTGGATCTTACCTGACAACTAGGGGGCAACCCCTTGCTGGGAGTTATCTTAATTATGCTCAAATGCCTCAAACCGGTATTGGTCAGCTTGTTATGCCTCAACCCATTGTTGGAATGACTTACCCTAGAATGAATACCATCTAGAACCTTTCGTTAAATCAATAGTCAATTCCAGTTACTTCTTAAGTGCCTTTGTATCAACCTAGTCAACCTATTGGTAACCTACACAACAAATACCTTTTCAAGGTATGCGTTTTCAGGTCTAGCCAATTGTCCAAGTTAATCCATCGGCACCTACCCAAAAACCACTTCAACATCTTATCTTGAGTACTCATCAAACCTTGGTATAATCTGTTATACCAACGACTGTGCTGAGCCAAGGTTCAGGTTCACCTCAAACCCCCATTCCAAAAGTATTGCAAGAAACTGTCCCACTTATATCACAAGTTACGGTGTAACCCGTTGTTGAGTCTTTACCTTAGGTATCCGGTGTTTAATCCCTTCCTACAATTTTTTCAACACCCCAAATGCCTATTGTACAAGCTAACGTCCAATATATGCAAGTATTGTTTCAAGGGCAACCTTTCCAAGGTTTACCCTAGAGTCCATTTTTTCAAGGTCCACCTTTTCAAACTCAATTTCTCCAAGGTCAACCTTTGCAAACTAAACCCTTTCAAGGATAGTTCATTTAAGTTCCAATGGGTTAGAGTCTCCCTTTTTAGAATCAAGCATACCCAGGTCATACGTTTCAACAACCTATACACCCGCAATATGGTATGGCTCATCCTAGATATCTAGGAGGGATGCAGATTCCAACCACTCGGGATATCTTAGGATATCCTGGGTATCCTCCTCCAGGTACAAGAATCATCCCTCAAGGTTATCAATATCCATCTCAGGATCCTAACCATTGGTTTCCCTTCATTGAAACTTTGGATTTTCGTGACCTCTCTCAATTAACTAATGATCCACATTTTTATTTACCATTTTGGTCACCCATTCCTACTAAGTTACCAAGTGATATTCCTAAGTTTGAAGGTAAGTAGGGTGAAGATCCATCCAACCATGTTATGACCTATCATCTTTGGTGCACGTCCAACTCATTAATCAATGATTCTATTAGATTACGACTTTTTCAATAAACCTTAACTGGTTCAACAACAAAATGGTAGGTAGAATTTTTTAGCGCTTCTTTCATCACATTTAACACCTGTGCTACAACCTTTTTTACCCATTTTTAGTTGCCTGTTTGATATGATAATCGAACGAAAATTTTAACTTCTTTGAAGCAGTCAACATCAACCCATATCTTAGATCACATTCATGAATGGAGACGAGTACATCACCTGGTTAAAGTTTACATTCCTAACTAGATATTGGTTGAATGGTTCATAAAATTTATTTTACCTTTAATAACTGAAGATGTAGCCAAAGAGGGTGTTGTAACTAAAGAGCAGGTAATTTCTCATGCTCAATACCTTTATCCTTAGTTTGGTAATTTTTATGAAAAGATCCCATATTTACCCCAACCTAGTCAAACTAATCCAGCCCTTACACGATCACATGCTGCAGATGGCATGATTGGTTATGTGAGCCAAAAATCTAAGAACAAAAAGAAAAATTCTAAGAAAACGCATATTTTAGCTCTATCTAGTTCACTTGAAGAAGATCCTTCTCTTGAAGTTACTTTGGAAATTAACACCGTAGATTCATCTACCAGCAAGGGTAAGCATTCTGGAAATAAGGAAAAGGGAAAATGCAAAGCTAAACAAGGCACTTGTTTTAAGGAGAAATCAAACAAGAATGAATTTTCTGATGAAAAGAAGAAACCTCAGTATCCTTGTCTAATTTTTGATGAAGATAATTACACCAGGGAGTTCCCACATCATGCTGAAGTTTCCAAATTTGTCAAAATTTCACCCACACCCATTGTTTTGAAGAATCCTTTTCCTCCCCAAGATAGTAAAATGGTGTCTCATGACCAATCATCCTCATCTGCATCAACATATATCATGATTATGTCTTCCAAAGTTATGGTAGCAACAAGATCTAGAGATTACACATCAATGATTCCTTTGAATATAGAGATGACTCTAGTCCAACTGGTCAAAATTCGACATCTACTCTTCCTTCTTCTCAACCGTTTCATATTGAAAAACCAAACCCTAATATGATAATTCACTCACCTCCTAAGGGTATGCTCTAAAAGGCAAACTTTAATCATCGTGCTATGGCTTCTTAGAGCTATAACATCGTCAAATATTTGGCTTCATCACCTTCTACAATGTCATCTCTTGAAGTGCTGCAAACTTGTACAACACAAAGGAAGTTATTATTATCAGCCATAGGAGCAGTAGATCCTCATGACTCCAATTTGATTATTTTCGATCTCGAAAATCCTGTCCTAAGTCTCCCGCACCAACTAGCCTTTCAGATACCAGTTCATGTAAAACCTCGAGGATTTTTGCGAACAGTGATTGACGAGAGAATCCACATGTATTATGTCCATTTCCTCTTGGAAATCTTTGGGTTTTCCAACAATCAATCAATCTCCAATGACTTTGAAATCCTTTGATGGAAGAGGTTTTCATCCATATGGACTTTTAAATGATTTATCAATCGAATTGGAGGTAAAAATTATCGTAATAGACGTTAAGGTTATTGATGCTCAACTTGACTATAACCTTTTTCTTGGTCAGAGTTGGACTTATGCCATGGTGACAATAGTCTCATCATATTTTAGGATGATCATGTTTCTTCACAAAGGAAGAATTGTGAAAGTGGAACAATTATCCTACTATACCTCAAAACCTAATTCTACTAGTAGTGTGCCATTTGTTGGAAAATCAAGGACTCCATATGAAGAAGTTGGTGTTGGTCTTCTCAAAGACTCATATTTTATGGGAACTTTCACGTTCCCTCCACCCAATTTCCCTCATAGTTATGCCCAAATTAACATGATTACATAAGTACTTTCGAATCGGAAGATCCGTGGAAAGTACCTTCAGAATAAAAATGCTATTATATGATGATGAAATGCCTCGTAGCCATTTTTGGTTAGCCTATGAGGCAATTCAGTCATTTTCCAACTCATCAACATCTTAAGACGATCAAATTAATATGATTATTGATGAATGTTCTCATATATCACACTTGGAACCAATCTCTATGCATGATCCCTTTAACATAGATTTTTTAACTGATGAAGGGATTATGGAAGTTATGAACTTGGATGAAATGCCATGGAATGATACTCATCATCATTCAACCTTCTTTCTAACCTTTGACAAAATTGAGAATAATTTCTCTTCTATGTTTTCATCTGAGACCCTTAGTGATCCTCAACATCCAATATCCACCCTTTCTTCTAGTTCTAAACAAAAGTTAGGGAACATATCGACAACGATAAGCATAGATATCTTAATGAAACGTGGGATAAATAAAATATTCATATAGGAGCTTCTTATTCTTTAGAAGAGATTCAAACTTACAAAGCCCTATTTTAGGAATTATGCGACATCTTTTCCTCGTGATACGAAGAAATGCTAGGAATCGACGCTAGCATAGTTGTACATGAAATAAAAACTTATCTGGATTCTAATCCCATTAGACAATGATTACGTCCTATACATCAATGAAAATATGTTGCTATCAAGACTGAGGTTGAAAAATTATTGAAAGAAAGAGTCATCTACCCCATTGCTTTGACGGATTGGGTATCAAATATTGTGCTCGTTAATAAAAAACAAGGAATTATTCAAGTATGTGTTGATTATTGAGAAATTAATAAAGCCTATCCTAAGGAAAATTATCGAACTCTATATATCGACCAAATTGTCGATGACTGTGACAGGAATGAAATTGTTTCCTTCATGGAGGGATTTTCTGGCTACAATCAGATAAATATACTCCCTGTCAATCAATATAAAACCGCATTTATATGCCCATGGGGAACTTTTTCTTATTGCAAACTCCCATTTAGCCTAAAAAATGCTAGCTCAACTTTTCAGCGAGAATTGCCTTAAGCATTCCATGATATCAAGCATATTTTTCAACCTTATTTAGATGACCTATCGACTCATTTAATGAAAAGGTAGTATCATCCATTGCATTTAAAAACACTTTTCATTAGGTGCAGGCACCACAATATTCACTTGAATCTGCACAAATGTGGTTTTTGTGTGCAATTAGGTCAACTTCTAGGTTTCATCATTTCAAAAGAAGGAATTCTTATTGAATCCCTCAAGCTAGAGACAATTGTGAATTTGCCTACTCCTTCTAGCCTTACTCAACTCTAAAGTTTGCAAGGGAAAGAAAACTTTTTGTGTAGATTCATTCACAATTATGCTGAACTAACTGAGGGTTTTACTTGACTGTTGAAAAAGGGCATTCCATTTCTCTGGAAAGAGCTTGTTGATAAATCTTTTCATGCATTAAAACATGCATTGACCAATGCTCCATTACTGCATCCACCCGATTATCATCGAGATTACTTTTTGTACTTAGCGTGTCTGATGCCACCATTGGCATCTTGTTAGTCCAAGGGGATGAGTCTAGCAGCGAATATGTGATTTTATATTTCAGTAGAAGTCCCACTAAAATCGATAATAAATATGTACATGTCGAGAATATAGCCTTGGCACTTATACAATTTGTCCAACAATTCCGTCACTATATACTTCTCTGAAAAACAAATGTCATTTCATATTGTAATGCTATGATGTATATTCTCACTAAATAATTACTAGGGGGGAATAATCCAAGTAGATAGTTATCTTACAATAATTTTATTTGGAATTTGAAAATTCCAAATCAAAGAAATATTTGATTGTCACCGAAATATTGTGTGACTTTCCTTATACAGATATAGAAACTGTAGCCGAAGATTCTTTTGCTGATGAATCTCTCTTTCTTATTAGTACGTCAGATCTGTGTTATGGAGATATCCTTATATGTATCCAAACACAAAATTTTAGTCCCGAGTTATCCAAAACTGATCGTCGTCGAATCCAATACCAATCCTAACAATAAAATATTATTGGGGACACTCTTTACTATTACGGTGTCGATTCTATATTCCGACATTGTTTGACTCTCCAAGAGGCCAAAAAAGAATTAAATGACTACCACTCTGGAGCATGTGGTGGTCATATGCCTGGGTATGCTACTTCCCAAAAGATATTACATGCTGGATATTTTTGGGCGTCAATATTTAAAGATTTAATTACTAAAGTCCACAAATGCCTTAATTTCCAAATCTATGATCACAAAATGCGAGCACCTCCATCTCCTCTTCACCCTATCATAGCTATCAATCCTTTTTCCAAATGGGGCATTAACTTCATCACTTGTAACCGTCACTCAGCTGGGTGGCATGGGTATATTATCCTCCCAACCGATTACTTTACAAAATGGGTCAAGGAAATGCCTACATATATAAATGACGACGAAATTGCAACAATTTTCATTTTCAATCATGTGATTACTCAGTTTGATGTCCCACAAGCTATTGTTATAGACCATGGTAGTCATTTTCATAACTTTATAATGGTTTAACTATCTACACAACTGGGCCTACACCATGATAGCTCTACTGTGTATTATCCAGAAGCTAATGGTTAGGTCGAAGCTGTCAATAAAATTTTAACCAATATGATTAAACGAATAGTTGGTATTCATAAAGGAAACTAGCATTCTATGCTCTTTTAAGCAATATGGACTTAGCATACTACTAAAAAAACATCGATTGATTTTACTCCTTTCCAACTTGTTTATGGTTTGGAAGCAATATTACCCATTGAATGTGAATCCCATCCCTAAAACTAGCTATTGAATTATTTCTTGCTACCTCTGCAGATGAATAATGCTTTGTACATTTAGCACATTTAGATGAAAATTGTTGTGATGCTACATTGGCTAGTGAGTCTCACAAAAAGCGTGTCAAATCTTAGTTTGATCAAAATGTTAATCCGCGTTTATATTCAGAAGGTGACCTAGTCTTGTTTTATGATCAAGCTCATGAGAAGTTAGGCATAGGGAAGTTGGAACCATGTGGCATGGGCCCTACATTATAAAACATGTATTAGATAAAGGTGCCTATGATTTTCTTGATTAAGATATTATTACTCTAGGAAAGCCCTGAAATGGTCTTTACTTAAAGAAATATTATGCATATTTTTTTTTGGTGAAGATTTGTACACTATTTACCGTTTTTCTAGGTATGTATGACATTTAATGTTTTTTACATTTTCTACTACTTCTCCTGCTTATCTCATTTTTACACTTGATTTTCAGATGTCAATGTTCTCTCAGACTTACATTGGCTTTACTAATGGTGCTAGTCCTAGTACTTGGAATTTATCTTCCGTAGCTTGGGTTATTTATTCACCCAGTGATGAGCTAGTCTCTATTCATGGAATATGTCTCGGTCAAACAACAAATAATATAGCAGAATATAGCACGTGCATTTAGCTATTAACTGATTCCATTGTGTTTTCTATCCAATGTTTGATCATTAGGTTAGATTTGTATCTCATGGTATTACATTTAAATGGTGTCTATACAATAAAGAGTCCAACAATGTTAAGAGTATTTTTATGAATACATCTTTTGGAAAGACAATTTGATTATATCGAATATCAACACATTATGAGATATTTAGACACATTGACAGATGCATTAGTGAATCATGTATTAAATAGACATTTCCAACATTTGTAAATTCAAAGAAATATTCATTCATACATTGATCAAGATAAACAATAGGAAAAAGTAGTATATTTTTCATTAAAATAGAGTAAAAGTATGTGTTTACAAAATATGTCATCTAAGGACATAACACCCTATGGCCTTTTATTTTCTGAATATGCTGACACCAAAAATCAAAATGTGGTCCTAGAAGCTAGAACAACTGAGCATGACGATGCTCATGATAACAAATGATAGCACAAGCAACTCGACAAATAAAACATCTGAGGGCCTTCGAACCCCAACTACATGTTTCTGATAGGCACGAGGAATGTCATCAGTCCTAGTCTTTGAGATGTTCGAAGTCAACCTCTCAAGGTTGTGTTCTAGCTCTGTCAAGATATTCTGTGCCTCTAGTTTTGATCCTACCACTGCTATAGGCTGCTTGCCTCATCTATCAAATCGTCTCAGGCCGACTGGATGGGTTGGGCCCACATCTGTACATGCATTTCAGATAATTAGCATTTGAAGACAAAAACACATTAAATTAAAAAATAAATAAATAAATAAATAAAAATAAAAATATGGAAATATGTCAAAATGAAAAAAATATCACCTAGATCACCCCACTAAGTTCCGACTAGAAGTGGGATATCGGGATCACCTCTGTAATCCATCCTGACATAGAGAAAATCCTCAATCGAAAGAATCCGCTAACCTAACCAGTCAAAGATATATGTAGTATACCTCGTTATTGGTTCATCGCCTCCATGGCGTGCCATCAATGCAATCCACCTCATCATGTGTGGATCTTTGGAAACCCCCTCATCTCTTAGAATCTGTTGTGGGTGGAGGATAGGAATCCTCTCTAGGGAAAAAGTAACAATAATGGAACCATAACCAAAATTCTTCAATTTTCCTTTCTTGAACCTAGTCAACTAGCCCTTCATGTTAACCACCATTGCCTTGCACCAGTTGTACACCATGGATTGCCAGCATTCCACTGCTGCCTTCATCTATTCCTATGTGGCTAAATGAAGGGCAGCACTGCCACACAATTTGAAAACATTGAAAGAAATGATCCTCAGGGGAATATATCGATGGTATGAATATCAATTCTACCATACTTAGGTGGTGCACCCCTGCAAAAGCACTGTAGATACCCATCAGTAGTATCTCATCCCGTCCTCTGTCTGAATAGTGAAATATTGGCTCCCGGATGAGACAACCCAGTCAAGAAAAAGATGACATCGATGTCAATGGTAACACGATGATCGAAAATCACCAAACAATGTTCCTGGACATTGTAGGTCCTTACTAGCCATGTCATCAGATCAACCTCAGCTTTCAACTCAGGAATAAGCCAGCATTTCAGGAGGCCACAAGTCTTGAGAGCCTACATGGTGGCCAGATCTACCAAAGTTTCCAAATCATTGGCTTCATGCTCTCTTTCCCTCCAGTCCATTTTGAGCAATCAAATGACATAAAATGACCATTTTAAAAAGATTAGAATCATTTTAGAAAATAGTCTCAAGTTTTTTGTGTTCCAAAAATTGTTTAAAAATAAACCCCCAGTGCCTATGAAGCCACCGTTTTATGGACAAGGTGCAGCTACACGAATTTTTCCAGTAAAATTTCACACAAATTGTGATTTTTCGTATGGAAAATTTTATCGGCCTCCGTGAGCCTGACTGAAAAGAACCAGCATAGGGTTGAGGGCACATTTGTTAACATAGCTTCTCCCCAAAATCTTAGAATGAAATTTTAAATGGATGACAAGCTAAGTTAATGAGAGATGTTCTACCTGGAAGAAACAATGCATGATCTCTTCCACGGGCTAGCTCAGAATCAATCCTAGAAGTATGATGGTAAAAACTCCTCTCTCTACTCTCAAATCATAAAAATGCAAATGGTGAAAATAATTTACCTTTTCCACTTTTATAAGTTTTTTGGAGCTAAACAACATTATTTTTATGTTTAAAACGTTCTAGGAGGGAAAATGACATTTTTTTAGCAGTTATGATGAGTTATTGAGTTTAAATGTGCAGGATAGGTTGCGGAGTGAAAATGAATCATTTTTACTTTTTAGCAGACTTTTATCACTTTTCATGCTCTTAAAAAATTATGAAAAGATTAAACTGTGGAGTCCTCTTTTAAGCCCTTTTTAGACTCTTTTAAAATGAAAAATATCACTAATTACTTTCTTGTTTGAACTCGCAAAAGTAAATGAACAATTGTCCACTCAGTATAAGTTTACCCCTTTTACGGACCGAATTAGGACTATTTACAAAAAAGGTATACGTTGACCAAACATGGTCAATAGAGTTATCTCTTGTATTATTTTATCCTTTTTGAAGCTAAGAGACTAAAACTGATGAAAAAGAACCTCAGTTTACTTATTTTTTTCTTCTGACTCTCTAAAATTGAAAAATGTTGAGCTTTACTTTCTCCGGGCTGGTTCAAATTTTATAGTAAAAGAACTGAATGAGTTTTCTTTTTGTGTATTTTTCAAACTCTTAAAAGAAAATGACTTCAATTTACTCCTTTACTAGGTTGGTAAAAAACTAAACAGTATAGAGATCGAATGATTCCTTCTTAGGGTTCATTAAAAATACTTCGATGGACTCATCTGAAGGATGAGATTACAGTCCAAGCATATGTTATCCTCCTTAAGATTATAAAAAATAAAGAGGTACTTGCCAGTAATGGAGGGGGAAATTGGGAAAAGGTGTCCATTTTACATTATCATTTTTAAAAGGTATCAAGTCGCTCTTGAACATGGCACTCCGTCATGCTCATGTCTGGGTTGGGAAATCTATTTGTCTTACAGTTAATCAAACCTCATTGAAAGTATTCATGGTTTCTAGTGTTATCCTTAAGTCAAATGCTGCCAAGTCATTGTCATGTCGTTATGTGTTCAAGAGAAGTTCAACCTCAGTTCAAAACCCCTTTGTAAATTCTATGCCTTCAATCACATCGGTCATCCTTGTGTTAGTCCTTGCAAACTATTTTCAAAACTTGACATTATGTTTCATGGTGTAGGCTTTCCTATGACGGGATGCTTCCTATTGACTTTAGCTCGTTATCAAGGAAGGTTATTTAGAAACCTTGAGTACCGTGAAGCATGCATGCCTTAATGGCAAGTTTCTTGCTTTCGACGACAAGTTCTCATCATTGACCTTTGATTAAATGATTCTATAAGTGTTCGACTTCATATCACCTATTCACACTTTATATATTGTACTGGAATTACCTTGAGAACCATAGTCATTATTGGTGGTTTCTCTCATGCTTATTAACGGTTCACATCATTAACTGGTAATCAAGTGGTTTTTTCCATGTTCAACTTCAAAACATTCATTCGCATGGTTAGATTCATGCTATGGATCAAGAGATGAAGATCAATACCCTGCATATAGTTTCATCAATCTAGGTTGCGAGGAAATTTTGTATTCATGATTGTGTAGAGAGATGTCTGCATCCATACTGTGTCTACCGTTTATATATGATTTTAGTTTTTCCATGCTTGTTCATTGAGTTTTCTTTACTATAAGTATGGGAATGCCTACCTCAAAGATGAATTTTGATATATATTTTCATTATAATCCTTGAATGTTCCCTGTAGGTTTTTGACCATTGCCTCTGATCCGATCCTTAGAATGATAAAGCGATTCAATTTTTTAAACTTATTTTACGTACTTCGCACTTTAAGGGGCAATCCATTACATATCAATTTGTCGCCATGATACTTGATCAGTTTATGGACCTTTTTACCATCCATGAACATGTTTGAACTAGCTCCCTCATAAGTCAAATAACCCAAAATATTTTGAAGTAAATGAGAAATTTGGGGAAAATAGTTGTCACACCTTGTTAAGTTCCACCTATGCTGATTTTTCTAGAGTTTCCCACACTTTCGCTAGAATTGACTCTGAGAGCAACATACAGTTGTGCTTTGTCTACCACTATAAACTCGCATAGGTGAATTCAAGAAAGTAAAAAAAATAGTACATTCAGAAACATAGTTGGCTGAATATTTCCCAACTAAAAGCTTCCAGGTGATGACTATTCGAACTATAACCCTCAGATGATGCATCTTCATCCCTTTTCTTGTGGTAACCTAATCCCTACATGGAGGAGTCTCATCCTCTTCTTTTGGATCTGAAACTTCTTCATCTTGGCCTATAAAATGACTAGAGGGTAGAGGGATAGAGAGGGTCAAAACTCAAAGAAGACAAACTTATGATGTTGATTTTATATTGGAAAGCTTGTCATCTAAGGAGGAGATTGAAGTTATTTGGGAGGTACCTCATGGCATAAATGCGAAGGTTGTAAGCCTCCTCCTAATATTTGATTAATACAAATGAACACTTTATCCTATTGATTTGTCTTATTCGAATAATGAATTGTTTACAATTGTTTATAATTATTAAGGAAATTCAATTCCTAATTTCCTTGATCATTAGGTTAAGTTGTTTGGATTATTGTATCGCATGTGCTTGTGATCCTTTTATGGTCGATGCTTACAGGTCTTTGTAGGTTTAACCCTGTACAGAAATTACCTGCATATGAATTCTAAAACGTAGAAAATAAACAATCTGAGAGCATAACACAAAAAACATATACACAGAGATTTTCCCCTGGATCCCAAAACCGGGACTACCAGATTGATTTTTCATTATGATCTTTTCAATGTTATAATACATATTTATACATGCTTAAGCATCCAATACCATGGACTGAAAACCATCATATCCAAACCATGTGCAAAAATCATGCACAAAACCATGCACAAAATCATAGGCAACTCCACCCAATCTAATATAGGGTCCAAAAAAAATTTCATGGGGTATTTACCTAGACCTTATAGATAGGGGGGCTTCCATCCCCCTATGATCCCCCCACTATGCAATCAGCACAACGAAGAGGGGGCTCCGCCCCCCCTCTAACCCCCCGATTAACTACGTAGGTTAGTCGTGGAAAGAATATAACACAAGCCAACAATCTTATCAAGCATTGAAGAACTACATCGAATCACAACAAGGGATCTTCATCGAGCATTTCATGAAATAGGTAAGAGGTTCATCCATTAGCTTTAATTCTTATACTTCAAATAAGTTTAACTTAGGGAAAGAGTCAACTCAATTGTCTTGCTTGTTTCTAGTTTCCATCAAGGATCTATGGAGATCGCTCTTGTCCGCAAGAGGGATTTTTCCTATGTAACATCAACCAAGGCTCCAGGACTAGTAACTTAACCAATGTTTTATAGGGATTTCAGAGTGTTTATCCAACTAAGGCTTCGAGGAATAGTAAATAAACCAAAGTCGTTACAGGGCTTCCAGAGCGTTTTTCCAACCAAGGATTATAGGAACTAATAACTCAACCCATAGCCAAAGGAACATTGGCACCAACCAAAATACAAATATAAAACGCACGACACCATGGCTATCCAGGAAATGGAAAGGCTAGGAAAAACCACTAGCAATACAAGAAATCATCCATGCCAATGACAGATCATAACCAAGAAACCACATGCATGTGCCATGCATGCCAACAATAGAAAGGAAACCATACATGCAACTCGATACCGACAAAGAAACCCAACTTTATCCGTTGATCATACTCTTCCTTGCTTGATCTTTTCTTCCCTTTGCCTTCTTGCTCCAAATCCAAAGTATGCCACAATCCTTGAAGAGTGCTCCAAGAAACATCTAAGTGTCCAAGAGTGTGAAAGAGAGAACATAGAGAGAGCTCCAAAACTAAACTGACAAAAGATACTAACTAATCTTCAGAATCCCTCTTATCAATGAGGCCTCTATTTTCTTCATTTTCCATTATTTTCATTAATTTCATCCTCACATGCAACCTATGACCTTTCATCTTCATTTTCTCCTATTTTCCATTATTTTCATAAATAAAATGCCAATAAATGTCTCATGCCTTTCGAAAGCCTTTTCCTTTTCCTTTTCCAGTTTCCTTTAGCCATAATAAACTGAAATGAACACTCACTAGGATGTTTTCCACCACCATTAACCTTGGAATACATGTACCATAACAGTGATATTATATATTTTTACATGGATTTTTAACCAGGGGTGTTACAGAACCCCGCCCCCCCCACCTTGGGGGAACACTGTCCTCGGTGTTCAATAACACTTACACACCAAGGACTTATGAAATTAATCAAACATTCAAACAATAGATAGAAGACATAATAGACACAAAATACTGAAATGCCAGATAGATGACATAATAAAACATTCAAACACAAAGTAGATGACATAAGAAAACTCATACCTTATTATATCTTAGGGGAGGATACCTTCTTTTCGTAATCAATCTAGATTATTACGATATAAATTCACAACATATCAACTTAAACATAGATAAGATCATGATATCCATCACAGTAACTAGCTAACATGTTCACATCATAAACTCATAAACAATTGGCATTCATGCATAAAAATCAAATATGCACAATCGGTCTAGATTAGTATGACATTATATCATAACGTATTAACTCATGCATGAATGTCATAACCATGATCATCTACATAGGTTAATACAAATTAGCACAAAACATAATAACATCAAGACCTCTGTTGCAATGACCATAATCATCAGGCATATGACCACAATGCATACAACAATAGGTTACTATCATTCATGGCTCTCTGACACATATGTATACAACTAGACTAATCAAATATAATTTTTCATACATATTACCATAATAATAGAATTACAAGAATATAAGTAACACTAATTTTTATAACAATCAATAACCACATACTGCATTCCAAATATACAATACCTATATGATGATTTTCTCTTACCCCCACATTCTAGTACTGCAACTTCACTTTGATGATGTGCATCTCCTACTCTATCTCAACCCAAAAATTAGCATCATAGCAACCAACAACATCATGATGATATGATTTCAGATAATGAACTCACGATGCATGTCTTACCTACTATACTTGCATAACTATAACCATGAAAGTGCATGCATAACAACATATAGACATTGCCTAGCATAAAAAATGCATATACAACTGACATGCATTCAAGATAACCACATTCAACAATAAAAACATCAACTTCTACATGAAAACACAACTATAACAATGAAAACCACCATGCATACACATTAAGCACATATAGAACCTACATGCGTGTATGACAAACGCATTCTGCCCATCCAGTCCAAGTGTTAAACCATGCTCCGATACCACTCTATAACACCCTCATCCCACACCTACCCTATCTTACCAGCCCACCAGGTTAAATATGTGACGAAGAGTTACTATGATATGATTCAACTCCCTAAGTGTAGTTAAGGAAGTGGAACTAATGAACCAACACTTTCTTTACAAACCTCCCTTAGGTGCTATAGGACCCCCACAAGTTAATCCACCACTCTAGGTGCCCAACCCCTAAGTTAACATAGCCTTTCAATGAATTAAACCCCAATTCACTCCCATGACTTGGAAATTCATGTGACTGGTACATTCCACTCACTCCCACAATGCTTATAAAGGAGATACTATAGTATTTTTCAGCCAATTCTATGCCTGAGACTCCAAGATTGAAGTCACTTTTTCAGGGCTAATCTCTAAAACACTTCTCAGAACTTGATGAGACTTTCCAAGACAATAAATGGCACCAATACAAAGCCTCTAACACAAAAATTGATCAAATTATTGACCTAACCAAGCCCAACCATGATAGGAATTTCGTCAAACAGATCATGAACATGTAATCTACAGGTCAACAGATCTGAGCATAGAGGTCTCATACTTATCTGATAATCACTAAGAAGCATTGATGCCTTATCACATTAGCTGCATTATCATATATTAGGTCATATATTCATTGTTCATTCATTTACAAATCAAAACATGATGAGAGCCATACATCATCACTGTCATAAAACATGCTTATAACCAACATATAACCAACAAAAATAACAAGGATATTTTATCCATAAATATCACATATAAACAAGTATATTTACCCATCAAATAAAAGAGGATATCTCTTATTAACATATGAAAAATGCAACCAGGTGTAGGACTTTCATGAACCACCGGATCATAGACTGGGCTCAACCAAATCTCTCTTTCAACCAGTTACCCCCATGTCATATTCCAAGCATGAATGTGGGATCTCATGAAACACATCAAGAACAACCAAACCAAGGCTTCCAAAGTCCAACCACCTCAACCCTTAACTAGTGATTCCACCTCATGGCTAGGCATCACTAACCATCAACATATCAATCTCTACCCAAGCTTTCCAGGTCTCCAGAGTGGTTGTTACAACCCGACTTCCATGACTAGTAACTCAACCCATGGTTGTTGCCGGGCTCCAGATCGGTTGTCCAAACAAGGCTCTAGGACTAGTAACTCAACCCACAATTGCTTCTATGATCTAAAGTGTTTGTCCAACCAAGGCTCAAGGACTAGTAACTCAACCCACCAACGGATCCAGAGCATTTGTTTAACCAAGGGTTCGAGGCTAGTAACTTGACCCAATGTGTTACAAGGCTTCTAGAGCATTTTTCTAACCAAGGCTACAAGGAAAAGTAACTTAACCCAAGTTCTTACACGGCTTCTAGAGCATTTTTCCAACCAAGGCCTCTAGGAACTAATAACTCAACCCACAACCAAAGGAACATGAGCACCAACTAGAAAACAAAGATAAAACCTACGACACCATGGATTTTGAGGAAATGGAAAGGCTACGAAAAACCACTGTCATTCCAACAAATCCTCCATGCCAATGACATATCACAACCAAGAAACCACATGCATGTTCCATTCATGCTGAAAATATCAAGGAAACCATACATGCAACTTGATACCTACAAAGAAATCCAGTTTTTGATCCTACTCTTCCTTACTTGATCTTTGCTACCCTTTGCCTTCTTTCTCCAAATCTCAAGTATGCTAGACTCCTCCAAGGGATCTCCAAATAAAAATCTAAGTTTCCAAGAGTGTGAGAGAGAGAATAGAGAGAGATATCCAAAACTAAACTGACAAAAGCTACCAACTAATCCTCAGAAGCCTTTTTATCAATGAGGTCTCTATTTTCTTCATTTTCCATTATTTTTATTTATTTTACTCCTCACATGAAACCTATGACCTTTCACCTTCCTTTTCTCCTATTTTCCTTCATTTTCATAAATAAAATTCCAATAAATGTCTCATTCCTTTCCAAAAACTTTGCCTTTACCAAATTATTTCCTTTAACCATAATAAACTGAAATGAACACCCACTAGGATGTTTTTCCCACCATTCATCTTGGAATATGTGTCCCATAATCGTGGTCTTATATGTTTTTACATGTATTTTTAACCAGTTTTGTTACAATCTCTTAATGAGTATAAACTTATAATGGCCTTGAGTCCCATGTAGACAAAGCTTTTATATTTCATAGAATCCATTTTACCCTAGGTAGTGTTACAACAAAATCTAACACCTAGTGCAAAACCTCTCTAGCTGAACTAGATAATATGAAACACACATGAATGATACCATTGCCATACGAAAAACTACTCGTGTTTATGTAATAATTAAACAATAAAACACAAAAAAGGTTTTGGCAGACTAATCGCTCTTACAGACAATAGTTATCTCCCTGTGTTTAGAAACCAAACACTAGAACAAAACACACACAAAAATATACAAGTTTTCTTGATAATACTATTGAAAATGTGAATATGGACATACCTAGTAATCTAAAGGTTGTCCTTGCATGTTCTTTGTAATTGTAGGTCTCGTTCTACCTATGATCCCCAAAGCCAAAACCTGCAATATCACCAACAAACAACTAACCAAGCATTTGATATATAAAATATTCAACAAATTCAAAATAGATGATCAAGGCGTTCCATTACAATATTTTCACAATGAGGCAATATATGTGGGAAGGAAATATACTTTGTATTAATAAGGAAAAGGAGAGAGTTACAACAAATGCCTTGATGTTGATAGCTTCCTCACAATAGTCCTCAATTCAAACTGTGCATTTAAAAGCCTTCAATGGATATTTTAGCAGAGTGAAAGTATACTTCAAGAGTCTAAAATACAATCCCTTTTTGTTTATGTGTATTGTATGTATAGGCAAACGATGGAAGTTTTAGCTCCATTTAGGTAGGAATTAGATCCATAATGGAGAAGATGGGATCCACTAAGGTAGGGATTAGAACCACTTGAGTAGGAATTTGAGCCCATATCTTCATCGATCGAAATGATACCTCAACGAGGCTTCTAAAATGGAAGCTTTGCAACCTTTTTTAATTTTTACCCGCATGAAAAGACTGACAGACTTTTTGATAAGGAAAATTGTGATGACGACATAAGACGTTAGCTACGCAAGGTGCGATGTCGTAGGTTTTAATGAATAATACCTGTGACAGTCTCCAAAAATAGGGTTTTTAAGATATGTAGTCTAGGATTCTTATATTTTATGGAGAGTTATTCCTTCCATATTTTCCAAGGATTGATGAAAATAGTTATTCAAATGGTTAAAGATCCCCATTTTACATAATTTTCCTAGATGAGACAAATAATGTGCAAAAGATTTCCCCCTAGAGTACAAAGTTAGAAAAGGTATGATGATTGAAGTGATTTATCATACAAATGTTCAAATCAAGGTGTCATGCGGAAAGAGTTATATTTGCGGACAAATCTAACCTCCCTAGGAGTCTAAGACTCTCTAGTGACAAACAAACCAAACAAGAGCTATCCTTCTCTAAATACACATCATTCTACGAGAATTCAAATGTTTTCGATCTTACCTTAGGTCCAACGCTTGTTGTAGCAGTCTAGTCTTGCTGATCCAGATGAGCTCCTCCTTCACTTTTAGACCTGCATACACTAACAAAGCAAACGATTACATAGCATCTGAATATTCATCATAAAACAAAGCATATCTATCATATTGACCAAGGAATACATGAAATAATTCATTAACAAAT
>APFE031667081.1:27683-54703 GCA_000404065.3 Pinus taeda
TGAAGAGCAGAGGTATGGGGCTTGACAAAGAGGACAATATGGCTATTGATGGGGCCATATAACTGCAGATAGTCAAGGTGACAAAATTCAGTGTAACACAAGGAATAACTAGTTATAAACCTATAAGTCAACAATCAAAATATTGCAGTACAATAACATCATATGATCATCTCTGAGGTAGGAATCCCCATACTCAGAATACAAGTAACTCTAAGCATAAGTATGGAAATGTACAAAGGTCTATGTCAATAAAGTGAAGTGATGTCCACCATACATACATCGTGGATCCATTCTCAGAAGACTGAATATGAACAAACATCAAACATACATCATGGATCTATGTTATAGTAATGAGTACTAAAAAATCCATGCAACCTGGATATATTAGACAAGATCTAGGTTCTTCATATATATTTATCTATAGTATGAATCTAACCATGTAAATAAATGTCTTGAGGTTGAGCATGACATAAACCATCTAATTACTAGTCAATAATGAAAATCATTAACAGAGGTGAGAGGAACCACTAGTAATGAAAATGGCCCTTAAAGTACTATAATGCATTATACGAAGTGTCAATAAGTGATATGAAGTCAAACAACCTATTGTAGTGACTACAACTACCCTCTAATTTTTTAACTAAGACATGATTTTGGAGCCTTCCTTCCTATCCATACGAACTTACCTTGCACTGATATCAAGTATTATTTATTTGATTGAGAATTATCTTTTCCACTTGTGCTTGTGTTTAGTTGTTTTCACACTTAACTGATATTTCTAAGTCACAAGCTAACCTCCTAACATGGTCTCACAACAATTATGGGCTTGCCTCCAAAAGTTGCCCAATCCTTGATGGCAAGAAACCTTGATGATGGAAATTGCGGAGCTTAGAATGTAAGTCAATATTGAGCTCAGAAACTATGCAACCATTCAAGGCAACCCAAAAAATGCACAATCCCTCATTGAGCTTAGAAACTACGTAGTGCACTGAGCCAAAACGTTTTCCAGTTCCCCAAAATTGCACAATATTTCCCAGCAACATTCATGGAAAGTTCCCCCCATAAAAGAAAGAAACATCAATGGAAAAAGGCATGCCATGGAAGTAGAGTTATATTATTATTTTCCAAAAGGTCGCACATTGCTATTTTTAGAAGTTTCGACCAAGTGTCATTTTTCCTTTATTTTAGGCATGTGCGTCATAAACCCTCATTTACTCCCATACAGTTAATCGAAGCCTCTATATCTCATTTGAACATTCGATCTTGAAGGTCTAGAATTCTTGAAGAGATCAAGGAACCTTCAGTGGAGTTTTCATTGCTTTTCCAGGTGAGTTTTTCTTTTATCGCCTTTTCTATCACTTTTTGTTGTTTCTCTTGCATGAAAATTATTTTTCTTATTTCTCTTCATGGTTACTAGCATTTAAACATGTTTTAACTTGTAGAAGTGTTGTTTCAAGTTTTTTTTTGTATTTCAAGAGTGTTTCATCGATTTTCATGTTTTTGCACTAATGGCCGTCGTTGCAGCACTCTCCTCACACACTTAATTTACCTTCTATTTGATCTATTTTTTCACTTGATCCAGATTGAATCATTCACACTTAGTCATTTTTCCACTCAATCTCACATCATCATTCACTTCTGCTCATTTTTCACACTTCCACCAGGAAAATCTGGACTTCCCTTGGCCAAATTATGCCTTGCCCAACTAGGCACTATGAAATCCTAAGGATCAAGCCACAAGCTTGGCATCTAGGAATGTGTAGTGCACAGTACAGGATGGCTTCAACTCTGCACTGTGTAGTTCCAGGATTTAGCTTGTCACATTTTCCATTAAGACTACATAATGCATAGTCTCTCCTAGTCTCTGCCCAAGCTAGGACTGGTTATTGTACAATCTCAATCCTTAGGCTTCATCCTTGGTTGTTGGGACTACGCAGTGCACAGTTCCCACAGGCATCCAGTCCCTCTTGTCAATGAGAATTGTGTAATCCACCCCATTAGATGCCTTTTTTGCTTCTTTATCATGCCTTGAAAATAGATTTTCTTAGGCTGATGTTTACTTTCCATGAGTGTATTTCTTGTCCCATAGGTACCATGGTTGTTGAGCACCTCTCTCTAGCAGTCATTATTACCATGGAACCAAAGAGAGATTATTCAAAAGAGACCATTCAAAGTAGTATTAGGGAAGTAGTTGAGAAATAACCAATTAACTTGCCAATATACACAGACACTTAATTGTTTATAGAAAAGGAGTCAACACTAACATGGCAACAATTCTAGCAGAATTAGAAGAAGGCAACAATGTGGTACGGTAATGGGAAGAGAAAGGTTGCTAACAAAATAGAGGGAGAAAAAAGTTGTCGGGTGAAAGAAGAGTCAATCCTTATGAAAGAATCTTTGGCAGTGGAAGAAAAGAGGAAGCAGGGGATATAAAGAGTAGAGCAGAGGAAGAGAGAAAGGCATAGCTTGCAAGAAGGATAAATGAGATTGAAGCAAGCATAACAAGAATTGAAGGAAGAACAAGAGCTAAGGAGGAAAGAATAGGAAGAGAAGAAAAATAAAGCAGAAGAAGAAAGGTAAGGTTCAATGGTAGGAGAAACAATGCCAATTCAAGTTGAAGAACAAGAAAAAAACTAGCTAGTAGTAGAGGGAGAGAGTGAACAGATGCAGGACCGAGATTGTTCTCAGATGATCAAATATTTGATTGAAGTTGTCGACATGGATTTCGGATCGGAGCCACGGGATGAGGATATTGATCTAACTCTTAGTGCACCACAACTCATCATTCATCTCCACCACCTCTAGCTAGAGAGTTAGCCCTAAGAAAGGAAGGGGACATACTTCCACTTAATGATGATCTAGTAATGGATGTGTACATTCTTTCATATAATGAAATTCAAGAGAGAATTGTACAAATGTGGAGAAAGAATTTTTTGGATGATCATGCATCACCTATATTCATTAGAGAAAGGTTGATAGTGGTGAACACCAACAAGAATCCAAATGCCATTGTTGGAGCCAACTTGGCCTTTGTAGGTGCAACAATATCAAACACTTTGTTTTTGATGATGAATAATAAGAAATTGGCACATAACTTATAGGTTTCTGAACAAGAGATATAACAACTCTGCACAGTAGCAAAGAACACAATCTTTGCATAGGTCTACTTAGAGGAAATGAGAGAAATGATACTTGGGGAAGTGTAAACACTTGGAGAGACCATGTGGGACCTCTATGAGGAGGTCATCACCAACATAATGAATTTTTATTCTTGCTTAACTTGTAGCAGCAGAGAAAGGGATTTTTTTAGACTCTTAGGAATGTGCAATCTTCCATCATTTATGTGAAAGAATGGACAATTCCTTACAAATGGCCACCACTTACTTTTGTAAAGAAGATGAAGCCGAAGGAAGAGTTGGAGAAAGCAAGATTTCAAATTTTGATTCAGAACAACAAGTAAATCACCTCGTTCATTGGAAAAATTCAGACCTCATATGTATGGTTGTACAATAATTTGGATTTCATGGTGAGAACCCACAATATCCCATGAGTCAGCTCACTCACCGAAGCTAAGCCCAAACATAAATTTAGGAAGGATATTGAAAAGTATTTGGAGCAACTGAAAAAGATTACCGCCAAGGAGGATTTGGAGTTGAATAGACAAAACATGCAAAACTACATTGGTGTTCCTCTTTATATTAGAACAATTTTGCTCCTAGTTGATAAAGAGGTTAATATTGGCTCCAAGTCATCGTACCCAGATGCTATGGAGGTTGGATTCTACTTGCATCCAGACACCATCACACAGTTTGGGGATGTCATTGCACAATATGAAAATTGGCACCAATATGTGATCGAGAAGCATCAAGTGGAAGTTGTTGAGCTAGAGTTTCCACAAACTCAAGCATCGTAGTGTGTTGTCTTGTTAGGATGTCAATGTGTTTCTACCCTATTTTGTCTTGTATGGGTACAAGTGTAAATTGTAATATTATTTGAAATTATGTTGTAAGTGAAATTCCAAGTGTCACTACTAGAATATGAAGAGTTGTCATGTAATGTAATGAGTCACTTTGTAAAGAAGTTGAAGATTCATGAGGATAGTCCAAAGGTCAAAAAGGGGAGTTTAAGAGTTACAGCCTCTTGTTAAAAATAGACCTCATAAATCATGTAAAGGGATTTTGGGAGACAAGCTTTTGGCTAGGCTTAGGCTTAGAAGGAGCTTGGGATTATTGTGAGGAGCCTTGACTTCTCCATAGCATAGAGCGAGTATACTTCTTTGGAGGAGTAGGTGTTCTTCACTTTAATGTTCAAATATTAGTGCTAGTGGTTCATCAATGGTGTATGTATGAATGGAACTTTCACTTATAATAATAAAATCAGAGCCAACACACTTTCTTGCATATGTTGTGAATATAGTAGGACTATTCCTTTTGTATTTCCAATGTATGTTATTTAAATTAAGCTTATGCTTATGAAATATTTTGTTTTCATTTGTATGGATATTGTTGAATGCGTCTTGTTGTATTAATTCATCGCTTTAACTTGTGGAATATTTTTCATATTAGCTTGTGATGTCATTGTGCTCATGTGTTCCTTTCAAGTTGCATACTATTACAAGCTTCCAAGGGGCACACTTCCTTTCCCCTTCATGTGTTAGAACCTTCATGCATCACACTTAGCCTTTCGCAGGGTCACACACTTGCTCTCACCCAAAGTTATCATACTTCACTCTGCGTGTTTTCATAGTCAAGGCAGAAGATTACCACCCACTGTTACTCCTAATCCAATGGTGTGAGGTCTAGTTGGGACTTCATATTGGCGAGATCCACTATGTTATCACAAAATTTGACCCTGATAGGCCGCTGATCAAGTAGACTCTCGGTAACTCTTTCAAACCAATCTTTTGGTTGAGGCTTAGCCTCCTCAACCTGAGAGGGCTCTCTCAATAGGTTTAAGATTTTTTATTAATGATTAGATGGCTAACTCTAGGAACAAAAATATACAAAAATGTATAACTGGTTTATTGGTTGAATCAAAGATTAGCAAACATCTGTTGGGCTATGGAGTCAATATAGTCTTCAACAAAACATTATTATTAGCAAAACATGGAAGTCAAGGCACTTGGAGTTTAGGTTTATAAGTAAAATAGTAACACAGTGAATCAACATAGTTTACAAGCATGTGAAGGAAGTTAGAGCATTTTCCAATGAATTCTAAGTATCACAAGCTTATACCACTACAAAGAAGTAATTGAAAAAATGCCATAAGAACATCAAACACATAAACCCCTTGTGAATCTTGAGTAGTCAAATTGTTCTCTATATTAAGTTTGAGAAACCACAATTTCTTACAATAACACAACTTTCTTTTGCTAATGAAATTACCAACCTTGAGGAATTCAATTCTCATGCTTTATATAAATTTTTTTACAACCTTGGATTCTATGATCAAACCTTAGAAGAATTTGAATTCCTATTATTGACACCTATCTATTCATAAAACAAACTCCTTAATTACAACTTGACAACTAACTATCTTTAAGAGTCCTAATACAAATAGGAGTGAAACTCCTAAAACATGCTTCAACAACCTTATCTATGACTTAAATACATTCTTTAATCAGCTACTAATCCATCTCTTCGAGCTTTATGATGTCTCCAATATTGTTGTAAACCCTGCTGATTCATGACCTAACTGTCCTAAAAGCAAGGAGAGAGAGTTCCTCCTTTTAAGCCCTTAATCCTTTATGCTTATCTCCGAGCAGTTTTTCTAGCATTGATGATTGTTTCATATATGTGGCATGTGTTAGTAATCCATTAAAAATTCATCCTTCCACCTGTGCAAAAAAAAAGGGGAACCTCGAACAGATGAAAAAGAGGATGAAACATGACTGTGCCACGAAAATAGTCTGTTTTCGTACCACAACTTTTATACCACTTATGGAATACTTCTTTGAGCCATTCTTTCTACATCACTACCATCTGAAACTTCATCTATGATGCTCATATTTCTACTAGCAACATCAAAACTTGGAATTTATCAGACCTTACCTTCGAAATACATCTATAAAGTGCTAAAAGGTCACCTTCAACAGTTTCGTAGCACGTTACGAAACTACTGTGTATGCTCTTTTTTCAACACGGTTTTCAAAAATATGTAGTTTGGGAATATCCAAAACTTCATAAAGACTGATATGATCACCAAAAATCAAAACAAATTAACCTTATAAGATGTTCTTCTTCAGAGATTACCTTCCTTTTAGTACCAAAACTGTTTTAAGATATATCCTTTACTGCCCTTTTTCATCACCCTGTTTCATTATTGTTGTAGCCTTTCTTCAGATTTTGTTAACTATATTTCTAGGTCCTCAATCTATCTCTTCAATCTCTTATTAGTAACTCTCAACTAAGCATTCATCCTCCTTACAAATCAGGCTTCTTTGATCGTAGGAATAGTCCAAGTAAAGTATTGAGTTTCACTACTAACTTTTCTGGTTTGGAAACTTTTTCAACTTCCGAGAGGGCCTCTATCCTTTTGAAATCTATCTTCTTAGCAGTGTGCCTTCTTTCTCTCATCCTTAGTCTAGCAATTTCATTATTAGCTGCTCTTAACCTTTCTTCCATTTCTTCGTAACTGGATTTTTCTGTTTGAGTGGAAAAAACTCTGTTTTTTTCACCTTCAGGTATTGGTGATGAAAGGTCTATCAACCCTTCCTGAATAGTGGAAGCTTCTTCTATTTTCCCTAACTCAATATTGGACTCTTGTATCTTTTTAGATTTCCTAGTTAAGGGTTTTTTGGGCTTGAACACAAATGCTGTAACATTATCCTCAAATTCTAATTTCTTAGAGGATTTCATCTTCTTCGACTGTCCTTTATTAGATTCTATGACATCTTCCTACACCAAAGGGGATTCTGCAATATCAATGGCTTTTAAAATATCATTTAAATTACCCTTCAAGCTTGGAATTTCTCTTGATATCACTGATTTACCCTTCTCTTGAGATCACTGATTTTCACCTACTCTCTAGGTTTCAGCTTAACAAATCTTTTTGACCTGGACATTACAGACTTGCTGGTTTCTGCTGATGGAATTTCTTTAACCTTAGGGCTAATGCTTGTATCTTGATTTTCCCCTCCAAAACTAGATAAAAAAATGAAGTCCACTCTTTGTTGATCCTTTTAAGTTCATGTAAAACTATCAATTTAATTAGACCATGATGAAAAAGGGAAGTTTCATGTCCTTGAGATTTCATTTGCACTTTATCTGCCATCTTAGCTATACTTCAATACATGAAGTAAGGAAAATCAAAAGAAATCATACCAGTAAAATGCAACAGGAGCTTAAAATGATATGAATAAACCTTACGATATCTACCCTCATAGGTAAAATAATGTTGAATGTTGAAGAGAAAGTTGGCATAGATGTCTTTGACGTAGTTTCTTGGAATTTCCTTGGTTAAGTCTGTTTCTGCAAACTCTGGCTTTAGGAACACTTTACATGGTTCCATGTCAAATTTTAAGTTTTTGAACCATATATCTTACCCCCTAGGAATCTTTGTCACCAAAGTTATGATCTCTAGAGAAATTTGCAAGTTTAGGATTCCAACCTTTGTGTTTGAGCCAGTGAAATGTAGTGCAAACTCCTTTATCACCTGAGTATGTCCTCCCTGCAATTTTTCACAAAACTTCCATTTTACTGCTTTCTTGAAGGCTTCCACAACTGAGTTATCTCTGGCTAAGACCTCGGTTCTTTCAGGCTCTGTTCTTAAACAATGACTAGACCTGTGACTTTTCTTTTCTTCTGTCATCTTTACCTCTGAATTCCTGTAACAAACCAGCCTTGCATGAAATTCTGTTTATCAGCCTCGCTTATTTATGGTGGTCAACCTCGCTTATTTATGGTGGTCAACCTCGCTTGAATTATAGATGAGAGAAAATTTGGTAAGAAATCACCATAAGCTTACCATTCAAAAAAAATGATCTATTTGAGTGTTTGCATGCAAACTATAAAAATAAACTTGCTAGCCCTTTCAAATTTGAAATTTCCTATCATGATGACCCCTAAAATCGAAATGATGAATTTTGGATGGCTGACTCCTGACTGACACCTAATCATGAAAATTTAACAGAATCTTAACGAATTTATGTTTTGACAAGACCGCCTATGAATCCGCACTTTCGTAGTACACAGGGAAAAGTGCTACAAAAAGAGCAGCGTTTTCCTAGTGCAAAATAAAAATTTTACACTGTATGCGCTATGAAAATGTGGTTTCGGGGCTAATTCCAAAAATTTTTCAAAATGGTTTAAGATATGAGTTTCTAAATAGAATTTGAGGCTTCTAAGACATGGAATAAGGTTGTTAAGATTTATTTGGATCTAAAAATGAGACCTTTGAGACTCTTAACCTATCACCTACCCATTAAAACATATGCTGACTTGACACTTATCTAAGACCATGATTAGGAAGAATGTAAACTTTTATTTTGGTGATAACACACTGAATGATGGCCGGTACATCACCATGAACACATCCATAGAATCATTTGATCGAAGTTTAAATATGTAAACATGTTTTCGAAAGGGAGGATATCTGCGATTGAGGCATACCAATTCCAAGGTACTTAAAGGTTTCTAAATAATCTTCCTAGATAATATGTTGAGGTCGGTAGGAATTGTTCCTTCCCAAGGGGGCCTTGATGTCTCCCTCATCAACAACACAAAATAGGTATCAATATTTAAAGTAGAATAAGGAAGGAGTGAGTCAAGGCTGACTCAAGTATGGTCAACACGATATAAGGCTCTTAATACTACAAAATTGCTTGATTGACGTAGATCTTCTCTTGAACATATTGAAAACATGATAATTGACTTGGCAACACTTGACTCAAAACAAGACCAGAGACCATTATGAATAATTTCAATGGGACATGATCAAAGAGAGAGACAAGTGGATTTCCCAACCTAGACACAAAGAGTGATAGAGTGTCATATTCAAGAGTGACTTACTACTTTTTAAATACATAATTTATATACCTATTTCTAGGCTTCCCATACCCTTTGTGGCAAGTACCTCTTTATTATTACACAATATTGATGACGATAACATATGCTTGAAGTATAAGTTCATCCTTTAGATGAGTCCTTTGAAGTATTTTTAATGAACCCTAGGAAGGAGTGGTTTGGTCCCATTATGATGGATGAGTCCTAGATTGTTTAAATTTTATGATTCCAATGAGACTAGATAACTCAAATCCTTTTTCATGTTTAGAGAGTTTGAAAAATAAATAAAAAATAAACTCTAGAATTTTCTTTTTCATAAATTTATTCTCCTTGGGCCAAAAAAGGATAAAAAAATACAAAGGAGAAATTTTTTGATCATGATTGACTAGAGTATACCTTTTTTTAATTAGTCAATCCAATTTGAAAAAAGGGGTAAACTTACACCAAAAAGATGCCCTTTCTAATCCTTTTATTGAGCATGAAAGGAAACAAGTTCACTCGAAAATATTTTTAGGGATTCTGAAAATATCTTAAAGGAAAATCCACAAAGTTCCTTTCTCTTATAGTTCATGCAACCTAGAGAAAATGATAAAAGTATACTCGATAACCTATTCTCATGTATTTACAAGCACAAGAAGGAAAAGGGACTAAGCTCAAGATAGGTTTCACTTTTATGCAAGCTTGAAACATAGAGGAAATTTTGCTTGAGATAGATTTCAATTTGACATAAGCTTGAAAAAGAGAGAAAACTATGCTTGGAATAGGTTTAATTTTTACACAAACTTGAAATAGAGAAAAAATGTGCTTGAGTGATCAAGTGATCAATTTTTAGCTCAAAAAATAAAGTACCCAAAAATTCTTGAAACCAACGTCAGTTCTATGTTCTCATCATTATGAATTGAATGATGTTAATTTCACCGCAACCCGACACAGTATGCTCTAGATATCGCAATATGATTGTTTTCCCAAACAGGTAAAATTTGTGCAGGTCTATTGACTGGGAAGCTAACTGGGTTGACTTTATTATTGAGTCAGTAGGGTGACTATGCAGGTATGAGCCAACTAGGTTCTAACACTTGGCATCCTCCGATTCATTGGTATCTGGGAGATTTTGATTAGTTTGTACAGGTTGAAGTGGAACAATGAAGTAGTGTCATGTGGCTCAATCATGGGCTAGGCGTGGCACCCCAACAAAGGAAAAAATACTTGGTAATGGGCCTAAAATACCTCCAAAGTTTTGATCATGGGACCTACCATCCAACAACAAAGCACCTTATCGATAGGCTCGTAGGTGGTTCTTATAACCATACAGGAAGAACCTTTATTTAAGGTTTATGTCGTACCCATTTGGGGGAAAGGGTCGGGGCTAAGCCCCTATCCTTCAGTCACCATACACCCATGAGATCGTAAGTGGAGGATCTGAGGGCTCAAGGCTTAGCACTAGCTCATGGTCACTTCTCCAACCATATAACCGATAGTGCAAACAAGGGTGCCAACGATAGGAGGAGCTTGCGGCAGGGGGCCAGCCTCAGGTATTTTGGAACCTGATATGACCGGAGCACTAGGTAACAGGGCCTGGTGGGAAGGGTAGGTGGTTAGATGTCCCATGGTCTCGTGGCACCCATACAACCTCACACCAGAGTTTTAAGGTCCAAGTGAACGAGGGTGGGTGTTAAGGCAAAGTCGTCATCACCATGGCCATAATTTTCGGAGTTAATGGGTCATTGGGAAATTTAATAATCCTACAAAATGCACCAGTGGAGGGTGAATTTGTCACTCGATTAGCGAAATTTTGGGTGGAATTGTAGGACCATTAGACATATGGTCTGATTTGTAGGATGATTAACTGTAAAACTCATATGGAACTTTGGAGAGCCATATCGTTTTGAATGTTTGGCCAAATGGAACTTAGAAAGAGTCTACTTAGGCGTTTTTGGATGTTTTGAATCCATTGGTGACCTCTAATTTAAGGTTTGAGCACCTCTAAGGATTATTTTTTTTAAGTTTGAGACAAAACATGTATGTATCGATCAGGGTTTGGAAGCAATTTTAGAAGGTGTTTGGGCATGGAGAAGGCCTTGTAGGGGTATTCTCACCTTTAGAATTCTACTGCAGCAACTATAAATTTGAGGGTTCAACTCAGATTCACCTTTTTTCATTATGTTATGTTGAGGGAAGTTTTTTTTATGTGCTTCAATGTGGAATTGAAGCACTCGCTGCTCATTTTAGATCATTTCAGTTGCAATATGATGTCTTTGTAAGAGACGCTTTGTGTTCATGCTATTTGTGAGAGTTCTTCGAAGGATGAAATTACCTTGTAAGGATAATAGTCACATGTTTACCATAAGCTAACTATTTATGTAATCAATTTTTCTACTAAATATACGAGTGGCCTAGCTATGTTGGCAAGCCCAGAGATGTAGCCCAGGATGGGTGAACTTCATCAACACATATTTTGTTCTCTCTTCATTATGCCTATATGAGTTATGTGTTTTTATGTTTCTTATGTTAAGTTACATGTGAAGACTAACTCATGACTTGAAGAGACATTGGAAAAAAATGTTTTTTTCAAGACCCATTTAACCTTGCAAAGCATCAACATGATCCTAATTTTTGTTTTTATTTGATTTTGGAAAAGAGGAAGAAATCACCTACTCCAATTTCGGATCATTTTGGTATCAGAGCACCCATTGACCAAGTTGAAAGCATCAAAAAGAGTCCCCAAGAGCTATTGGAGCTGAATTTGACTCTTCATATGGAGAACATAGAGTTGAGAAGGAAGCTAGAGATGACTAAAGAGGAAAAGAGGAAAGTGTGACTTCAGTTGTAGCATGTGTTTGAATAACAAGTTGTTGAAAGTTATACTCTTATACCAGCAAGAGAAACCTCCAGAATGAAGCTAGTATGTCGTCATGGTTCAAATAGTGGTTTTGGACCACATGTGGAAGATGATGCATGTGTATTTTGCAAACATCTTCAAGAAGAATACCATATTCTTGTTGATAAGAGTGGGTGGATAGAGTCATCTGAAATATCATGTTTGTGATCATCAGAAGCTGAAAATATGAATGAAAAGTTTAAGGAGGTAATTAGAATTTCAAGTACCATTCCTTCTGTTTATGTGCATAACACTTCTTTTGCAGTGTTTGAGAAACATACCAAAGGAATAGGTATTAAGTTTCTTTCTAATATGTGTTATGAAGGTGGAGGCCTTGGCATAAATGGCTAAGATATTACCAATCCAATTATGGTTGAGGAGATACTAAGGTATCAGGGATTGGGATATGGTTGAAGGGAGTTTGGAGAGTGCTCCAAATGGCTTGAGGCACATCAACCATCTGAGGATGAGATGTCACCACCTTGTGACAATGTGCATTCATATCCCTAGAAAGATGAATTCTTGAATGGACCTTGCATGGCATCATCCACTCGACTCTGTCAAATCTACAGCCCTAGAGATAGGTATAAATATCATGAGTGTTTTCCAATGCATGGTAATTTTGAATACTTGTGGAATAAGTACCCTTGCACTTTTTTTGATGCATTTGACCATTGCATGGATGTATGTGAGAAACATATGATAATGGTTAAAAGAATGAATCAAATTTTAGGCATCAAGCATAATGACTCTCCTTCACATGAGAGAAATTCTATTTTGGCAAACAAGAGAAATTTCTTATGTACTCATTGCAAGATGCACAGACATAACAATGAATGATGTTGGAAGTTACATCTAGAGCTTCATTCAAAGAGGGGAAAAGAGATTTTTCAACATAATTCAAGGGAAAAAGGAGGTGGAAAAGAGGACTCACACCAATCCTAAACAACCTTCAAGGCAAAGATGATGCAAGAAGAGAACCCATAAGCCTAGGAGAGACAAAGTTTGGGTAGATTTATTGTAAAGTTTCTTTGTAAATTTTGTAATTACTTGTTGTTTACCTATTTAGGTATTTGTTTAAAGTGAAAAAAATCATTATCACTATGTTCAACAAGTAGATATTTTTCATTGATGTATGTATTGGTTTAGTTGTAGTCCACATGTTCAAGGAATTTTGTGAATGTACAAGATTCTCGTTCAAAGTTTTCTATAAGTTTGTCATGTATTCATTGATACATGTATTCGATATGAAACTTGTGTGAATAGAATATTTGTTTTCAACTATACAACATGACTATTTTTTTTACGGAAGGCCAATTATGTCATGGAAAATTTTGTAGTAGTTTCCTTTTGATGTACAAGCTTAGCTTGAAGACACAAAATAAATTTTATGTTGTTTCTGAATTCCAAGATGGAGTCAAGTTTCTATTCAGAAGTTTAACTTCAAGACGAAGTTTTTTTAGGCCATGTAAATATGAGATTAAAAGAATGTTTAGATTCCACTCATCAATATTTTGTTCCTGCATCAACAATAAGAATTTTGGCTCAATTCTTAACATGATAATACGCCTTAACGAAGAAAATAGGTGAAGTGCTTGATTGGGGCTTGAAGGGCGCCAATTGAAAAGTATGCATTTTGGATTGATTTTTTGGGTGATTTTGAGTTCCAACCTTTTTATATTGACTAGGGAAGTAAACCTTTGGAGTCCAAAAGTTCCTAGTGGGGAGGTGTGATCAGGGGATCAATTTTTAGCTCAAAAATTAAAGTTCCCAGAAAGTCTTGAAACCAACGTCAAGTCAAAGAGTTCATTTTTCTAAATCCAATGACGTTTGTTTCACCTCAATATGACACTGTGTGCTCCAATATCATGTTTTGATCATTTCCTAAATAGATAAAATATGAGCAGGTCTGTTGACTTGGTAACTGACTCAGTTGACTGTACTGTTGAGTCAACAGGGTGATTGTATAGGTACGAGCTAGCTAGGTGCCGACACTTGACATCTTCTAGCTCATTAGTAGCCAGGTGATTTTGATTTGTTTGTACAAGTTGAAGTGGAACAATGAAGTGGTGCCAGATGGTCCAAGCATGGCCTACCACGTAGCACCCCAATAGAGACAAAAATTTTGGTAATGGGAACCTCCAGAGGTTTGAACACAAGGCCTCCCATCCAACAACAGATCACCTTACTAGTAGGCCCACGGGTGGTTCTTATAACCATACGAGAATAACCTTTATTTAAGGTTTATATCGCACCCATTTAGGGGAAGGGGCCAGGGCTAAGCCCCTCGCACCTAGTCACCATACACCCATGAGACCATAAGTGGAGTTGAACAATCGGGGCTTAGCCCTAGCCCAAGGTCACTAATCGAACCATATAACTGACAATGCAGAGAAGGGTGCCGCTGATAGTAGGAGTTTGAGATAGGGGGGTAGTTCGAGGTATTTTGGACCTCAATTTCACTGGAGCACAGGGTAATGAGGCCCAGTGAGAGGGGTGGGTGGTTAACCCAGACCTTGGTCCCGTGGCACCCATACAACCCTATGCCCAATTTTGAAGGGCCAAGCTAGCAGGGGTGGGCATTAAGGCCCAACCCTCGACCCCATGTGGTCCATATGGCCATAATTTTTAGAGTTAAGGGGCCATTAGACAATTTAATGATCCCACAAAATGCACTTTCGGAGGGTGGATTTGTCACTTGGTTAACGGAATTCGGCGTGGAATTGTAGGTCTGTTAGACAGATGGTCTAATTTTTTGGATGATTAACTATAAAACTCATATGGATCTTTGGAGAGTCATATATTCTATTTTTTTTCAAAATGGAGCTCCAAAAAAGTCCACTTAAGGGTTTTGGATGTTTTGAATCCATTCATGACCTCTAATTTCTGATTTGAGCACATATAAGGAGTTTGTTTTCCAGGTTTGAGACAAAAGGTGTATGGATCAATCATAGTTTGGAAGTTGTTCAGGAAGGTGTTTGGGCATGGAGAAGGCCTTGTACGGGTATTCTCACCTTTAGAAGTCTACTACAATAGTTTCTACTTGCAAGGTTCAACAAAGGTTCACTTTTCTCATTATGTTATGTTGAGGGAAGTTTTTTTTTATGTGCTTCAATGTAGAATTGAAGTGCTCACATGCTCATTTTAGCTCATTTCAGTTGGAGTATGAAATCTTTGTAGGAGATGCTTTATGTTACTATTGTTTGTGAGAGTTATTTGCAAGAGAAAATTACCTTGTAGGGGTAATAGCCACATGCTTACCATCAACTGACTCTTTATGTACTTCATTTTTTCTATTGAATATATGAGTGGTCTAGCTATGTTGGCAAGCTAGAAGATGTAGCCCAGGAGGGGTGAACTTCGCCAACAAATATTTGGTTATATCATCATTATGCCTACATGATATATGTGCTGTTATGTTTCTTATGTTAAGTTACATGTGAAGACTAATTCATGACTTGAAGAGACATTGGAAAAACCTGTTTGTTTCAAGACCAGTTTTATTTTGCAAAGCATCATCACAATCCTATTTTTTTTATTTGATTTTGGAAAATAGGAAGAAATCCCCTACACCAATTCTAGACCATTTTGGTATCAGAGCACCAGTTGACCAAATTGCAAAGATGGGCAGAAAAAGGAATCTCCAAGAGCTAGAGGAGCATAATTTATCTCTTTGTATGGAGAACATAGAGTTAAGAAGGAAGCAAGAGATGGCTAAGGAGGAGAAGAGGCACATGTGACTTCAGTTGTAGCATGTGTTTGAAGAACAAGATTTTGAATGTTCTACTCTTGTAACAGTAAGATAAGCCTCCATAATGAAGAATGTGTGTGGTCGTGGTTCAAATAGTGGTTTTGTGTAATATGTGGAAGATGATGCAGGTGCATTTTGCAAACATCTTCAAGAATCACACCATATTATAGTTGATAAGAGTCAATGGCTAGAGTCATCTGCAATATCATTGTCATCATCATCAGAAGATGAAAAGATGAGTGACATGCTTAGGGAGTAAATTAGCATTTCAAGTACCATTCCTTCCATTTAAGTACATAACACTTCTTTTGGAGTGTTTGAGCAACGTAGAAAAGGCATAGGTATGAAGTTTCTTTCCAAGATGAGTTGTGAAGTTGGAGGCCTAGGCATAATTGGATAAGGTATTACCAATCCAATTATGGTTGAGGAGAGACTGAAGTATTAGGGATTGGGATATGGTCGAAGAGAGTTTGGAGAATGCTCCAAACGGCTTGAGGCACATCAACCATCTGAGGATGAGATGTTAGCACCTTGTGACAATGTGTATTCATCTCCATGGAAATATGAATGCTTGAAGGGACCTTGCACAGCATCCTCCACTTGACTCCATCAAATCTAAAACCCTAGAGATAGGTAAAACCCTCATGGGTGTTTTCCAATGCATGGTAATTTTGAATACTTGTGGAATAAGTACCCTTGTATGTTTTTTGATGCATTTTACCATTGTGTGGTTGTATTTGTGCAATGTATGATAATGGTTAAAAGAATGAATCAAATTCTAGGCATCAAGCATAATGAGTCTTCTTCACATGAAAAAAATTCTACGTTGGCAAAGAATAGAAAGTTCTTTTGTACTCATTCCAAGATGCATGGGTATGACATTGAATGATGTTGGAAGTTAGATCCAAAGCTTCATTCAAAAAGGGAAAAAGAGATTGTGCAACATCATGTAAGGGGAAAGAAAAGGTGCAAAAAGGGACTCACAAAAATCCTAAGAAACCTTAAAGGCAAAGAAGATGTAAGAAGAGAACCCATAAGCCTAGGAGAGGAAAAGTTTCGTTAGACTTATTGTGAAGTTTCTTTTTAAATTTTTTAATTACGTGTTGTTGTTTACCTTCTTAGGTGATTTTGTAAAGTGAAAAACCATTGTCACTGTGTTCAACAAGTAGATGTTTTTGATTGATGTATGTATTGGATTATTTATAGTCCACATGTTCAAGGACATTTGTGAATATACAAGATTGTCGTTCAAAGTTGTCTACAGGTTTTTCATGTATTCATTGGTACAAGTATTCGATATGAAACTTGTGTGAATAGAATATATTTTTTCAAGATTGTACAAGATGAATATGTTTTGTAGGAAACGCCAATTATATCATGGAAAATTTTGTAGCCATGTACTTTTGATGTACAAGCTCATCTTGAGGACGTTAAAGAAATTTTATGTTGTTTCTAAATTCCAATATGGAATCAAGTTTGTCTTCAACAATTCAACTTCAAGATGAAGTATTTTTTAGCTATGTAAAGATGATATTAAAGAGAATGTTCAGATTCGACCCATTAGTATTTTGTTCATGCATCAACAATAATAATGTTGGCTCAATTCTTAACAAGACAGTAGGTCCTCATGAAGAACATAGGTGAAGTTCCTTGTTTGGGGCTTGAAGAGAAACAATTGAAAGTATGCATTTTGGATTGAGTTTTTGGGTGTTTTTGAGTTCCAACATCTTTATATTGACTAGGAAAGTAAACTTTTGGATTCCAAAAGTTCCTAGTGGAGAGGTATGATCATCTGATCAATTTTTAGCTCAAAAAATGAAAGTACCTAGAAGGTCTTGAAACTGGTATCAAGTCAAATTTCTCTTAATTCTAAATCTAACAACGTACATTTCACCTAAAATTGACACCGTATGCTCCATATATCGCGTTCTGATCATTTTCCCAAACAAGTAAAATTTGAGCAGGTCTGTTGCTTAGGAAGATGACTAGGTTGATCGTATTGTTGAGTCAATAGGGTGACTATATAGGTATGAGCTAACCAAGTGCTGACACTTAGAATCCTCTAGTTCATTGGTAGCCAGGTGATTTTTATTTGTTTGTATAGGTTGAAGTGGACCAATGAAGTGGTGCCACGTGGCTTAGTCATGGGCTGCCACGTTGCACCCCAACAAAGGAACAAAAATTGGTAATTGGCCGAACAGACCTCCAAGACTTTTAGCATAGGACCTTCCATCCAACAACAGAGTGTGTTATCTATAGGCCCATGGGTGTTTCTTATAACCATACGGGCATAACCTTTATTTAAGGTTTATGTCGTACCTATTTGGGGGAAGCGGTTGGGAATAATCCCATGGCCCTGGGTCACCATACACCCGTGAGACCACCGATGGAGGATTTCAGGGCTCAGAGCTTAGCCCCAACCCAAGGTCACGACTCCAACCATATAACTGATGATGCAGATAAGGGTGTCAACCATAGCAGGAGCTAGTTGTAGGGGGCCAACCCCAGGTCTTTTGGACACTAATATGAATGGAGCATAGAATAAAGAGGCCCAGTGGGAGGGGCGGGTTGTTAACCCAAACCTTGGTCTCGTGGCATCCATACAACCCTATGTTCGGTCTTTAAGGACTAAGCTGGCGAGGGTAGGTGTTAAGGCTCAAGCCTCGACCCCATGTGGCCCATATGGCTATAATTTTCAAAGTTAATGGGTCATTAGGAAATTTAATGATCCTAGAAAATGCAACAGCGAAGGTCGAATTTATCACTTGGTTAGTAGGAATTCTGGGTGAAATTTTCGGACCTTTAGACAAATGGTTTGATTTGTGGGATGATTAAGTGAAAAACTCATATGGAGCTTTGGAGAGCCATATCCTTTAATATTTTGGCCAAATGGAGTTTAGAAAGAGACCATTTAGGGGTTTTTGGATGTTCTGAATCCATTGGTGAGCTCTAACTTCTGATTTGAGCACATCTAAGGAGAATTTTTGTAGGTTTGAGATAAATGGTATATGGATCAATCAGGGTTTGGAAGTAGTTCTGGAAGGTGTTTGGGCATGGAGAAGGCCTTGTAGGTGTATTCTCACCTTCAGAAGTATACTACAACAGTTGTAACTTGCAGGGTTCAACATAGGTTCACTTTTTTCATTATGTTATGTTGATTTTATTTTTTTATGTGCTTCAATGTGGAATTGAAGTGCTTACATGCTCATTTTAGCTCATTTTAGTTGGAGTATGACATCTTTGTAGGAGATGCTTAATGTTGTTTTTTTCTGTGAGATTTCTTTGCAGGAGAACATTACCTTGTACGGGTAATAAACACATGTTTACCATCAACTTATTGTTTTTGTACTCCAATTTTTCTACTGAATATATGAGTGGTCTCGCTATGTTGGCAGGCTTGAAGATGTAGACCAAGAGGGGTGAAATATATTTTGTTATCTCTTCATTATGCATGCATGAGTTATGTGTTGTTATGTTGCTTATGATAAGTTACATGTGAAGACTACTTAATGACTTGATGATACATTGGAAAAACATGTTTGTTTCAAGACCCAGTTTATCTTGCAAAGTGTCAACATGGTTTATTTTTTTATTTGATTTTGGAAAAGAGGAAGAAATATCCTACTCCAATTTATGATCATTGAGATAAGTTTTAGTTTTACAAAACCTTGAAACAAAGAGAAAATTGTGCTTGAGATAAGTTGTTGTATCGTGAGCATAATGGTAGAGGCTAGTGGATTAATTCCATCATTATGAGCAGAGGCACATGCCCCCCAAAGCCTATGGAGATAGATTTGATTCATTTTTAATGAGATTGACGTAGGAAAGGAACTATGCTCATGTGACCAATTTCATTTTTTAACAATATTAACACAGAACATGATATATGCTCATAATGACCTCATCATGGCTTCTAAGAGGAAAAAGGTTTGGAAGGAATACATGCCAAGGGGAAAACCTTAATAATGGCTTCCAAGATGTCTTCGTCAGATGGAAAAACAATTCTCTGGAAGAAATACATGTCAATGGACTCAATAGGGGTAGCAAGATCAAGCTCCAATGTCCCCAATGAAGGGTTCACCATGTCAACTATCGTATCTAACTCAAAATAAGTCAAGAATACAATGAGAGGAACTTTTTCATTAGTAAGTGTCATGCAGAAAGAGTTATATTTGCGGACAAATCTAACCTCCCTAGGAGTCTAAGACTCTCTAGTGACAAACAAACCAAACAAGAGCAATCCTTCTCTAAACACACATTATTCTATGAGAATTCAAATGTTTTCGATCTTACCTTAGGTCCAACGCTTGTTTTAGCAGTCCAGCCTTGCTGATCCAGATGAGCTCCTCCTTCACTTTCAGACCTGCATACACTAACAAAGCAAACGATTACATAACATCTGAATATTCATCATAAAACAAAGCATATTTATCACATTGACCAAGGAATACATGAAATAATTCATTAACAAATCATTGAGAAGAATGGACTTATTTGTATTAAGTAATCAAAAAGGAACCATTACAACCTGAGCCTTGGTGTTGTGCAAGCTCCTCCCAGGGTCCAGCAAGAGATTTCCTCTACTTTGACAAGCTCACCCACTCCCAATATGGCAACAAGGAAGGATAGTGATCTCTCCTCACAAGTCAACAATGGAAGTCCTAATTCCAGCAGCATTTACCCTTTAGAATGTTCAGCTTTCAACCTCCCCTCCTCTGGCCCAATGCCTGTATTTATAGTATTCTAGAGGGGGTTATTCAGTTCCAACATCAATGGGATACTCCCTCTTTTGGATGGGGTAGCTCCTCTCTTGATGGGATAAGCTCCTCTATCATAGGGATGCATGAACCATCTGGAGGCGCTCAATACACGTCAAAAACTCTTCTAGAAGGCTCTAGAAGTGACCACAAGTAACTTTTTAAAGATGAAACTCGCGCCTTTTGACCTTTACAGGGGTACGCACCCAACCTTTAGCTTACAGAGCGTACAAGTACGCAGGTACAGTGTGTTTGGAGTGCGTACACGCAGGCAAGGTAGAGAGAACCTGCGTACCCAGAGATAAACATGTTTTTAAGTGACTTTCTCTCTTTTTGAAGTTTGACATGAAGAGCAGAGGTATGGGGCTTGACAAAGAGGACAATATGGCTATTGATGGGGCCATATAAACTGCAGATAGTCAAGGTGACAAAATTCAGTGTAACAGTAAGTGAAGGCAAGGGACAAGTTTCCACATAATTAACTTGTGGTGGGGAAGATACCACTTGCGTATAGGGAACATTCAAGGAGGTCAGATGGTTTGCAGTAAAATCAAGGCCAACAAAAAAAAAGTTGGTCAACAATCACAATCTTTCCATTATGAGGTAAAGACATCACACAAAACAATGTGGACACAACAAATTTCATGGCATAGACATAGTCTTTCCCAAGGAGGAAATTGAAATCCAAGGGGCCTTAGACTACCCTAACACCAATACAGACATTTTTTCCTTCCACGGTAATGGGAAACTAGGGAAGGATCCCTAAAGGTTCACTAGATCTTTCATTAAAAGCTAATATATTATGAGTAGAAGACACAAGCTGAGGGGAATAGAAGGCTTTCCAAGTGGTTGAGGATAGAATGGTAATAGAAGAACCTTCATCTACAATAGTGTGATATATGTTCTTATCACAAGCCTTCACAATGATTTGGAAATGGATCCAAGAATGGAAATGAGGCTCTGTTAGTTTATTCCAATTCAAGGGAAATACCTTAGTACTTGGAGGGAGTTCCATGGGAATCTAAAGTAATATGAAAAGTGTGATCGGTATTAAATTCACTCTCCAAAGGGAGAGTGGGACTAGCTAATAAGTGAATTGGATCAACCACTTCAACTTCACTTTCTAAGGGAAGGCTGGGATTGACCAATGATGGACTCAAATTTATCACTTCATCAACTAGTGGTGGGTTGGGAGAAAGCTTATGATAACCAATTGGAAGTTGTTACTGAAAAATAGTAAGGTTTTCCAACAAATTCACGGCTTCATCCATATGAGGTAAAATGTGAGTTTGATGACTCCCTTAGCATAACCTACAAGGAAACCTAACTTTACCCTTTTTCCATATAATCTTATAATCATTGGTTGATGGACCAATAGCAAGTTGATGAGAATCCTTAGACCACACTTTTAAGATTTTTGGAATACTAGGGAAATCCTTAAGAAGTTGTTCAACCTTACAAATATTGCAAGGGTATTTGGGTTTGTGATGTATGTTGGAGGGTTCCTCAACATTATCTACTCTCACAGAAATGGTTGGTTCATTTCCCCTTGCTTATTTTTCTTCTTCTTCTTCTTATCGTCCTTGTTAATGGAATTAAGACCTTCACTAGGTACAGAAGAAGAAAGGGAAGAAGACATGACGGGTGAATAAGGTAAAGGGTCAATAAGAGGTTGGTGTTGTTGAGTTGGAGAACATTGTTGAGGTGGACTAGTTTGGGTATTTTGGATCAATGAAGTTGAAATTAACCATACTAGTAACCTATCATGAATTTAGGAAGTGACAACATAGCCATGTAAGGAAGACCAATATTTCCAAAGCAAGGAAAAGGACTAGGATCCCCAGTAAAGGCGGTTCCTTGATTGGAAAAATTTGAAACTATTGCCATTAGACTCAACCTAAATTCTTATAAATGGAAAAAATAAATAGCACACACTAATAAATCTAAGGAAGAAAATGACACAAACAACCTTTTTATAGTGGCAACAATAGTTGGTGATGAAATCAAACATCAATGAGATCAATATGAAAAGTGGCTAGAGATAGAATTGGTGGAACTAGTTACATTGACAACTTGCCTAGCATTCTAAGCTTGCTACAAGTATCCTCATATATAGTGAAGTAACCTCCAAGATGGTATGAGTGAGTCTAGACAATGTCTATCCCATGTACAACAAGGGCTTTCCCCTCGTTGTCACCTTGTGTAATAGCCTTCGTATTATGGTCACTAAGGTCACCACCTACAACAACTTGACCTGGGGGGGTGGTTGAAAATCATATATACCTATAAGGGTAGCGTAACAGAGCTCGAAGTTCCCAGGAGAGATCCCTCAAAATGAGGTAGTTCTCTCAAGCAACCCCCAAGTACCTTTTGATATTATTTGTAATGTGTGCATATCAATGCCAACGTAAGAAATGAATTTAGGATAGATTACTTTTTTGGGTCCAATGTGAGCTCATGCTTGACTCTAGTATAAGACGAGCTTCTTAGAGACATGATGTGATAAATGGATTTCACTCCCTATCACAAGCTTCGATGTTTGTTTGCAAATTTGGATTGTTTACTTTCAAAACCTATTCCAAAGCCCTACACTTAAGCTAATGTCAGTGTAGCTACCATAGAAATAGAAAAATGTCTAAATGATTTTATTAAGCATTGATTTTAAGTTGTTGTTTATTGAAGAGGGTCCACGAAGATGAAACCAATAATATTATGAACCGACTCCAAATCTAATGCAACGAACATGAATATTTAGTCTTTTTCAATTCGATGAGTAGTAACTACAGTAAGGAGTGATAGGTTTTAAGAAAAGAAAAAGTGTAACATTCAAAGCAAGAAACATGAACTAATATTTGAATGCATATCAAACAAATGTATGGTAGATTATTCTTGGTCCCCCTAGGCATGAGGGGGGATTCTCTTTTTTTAATGCAACTTGCTTAAAAGTACAAGCTAAAAAATTATTCACCCATGAACTACAATATAAGACTTTTCCTCTTGAAAAAAAAAATATTATATGGAAAAGAATAAGAACTCTTTTCATAAAACACTCAAAGAAACAAATCTTTGACAAAGTGATTCCAATGCAGAAGAACACTGTAAATGATCCAAATTTATAAAGGAATGCAATAAATTACATTTATAACCATAAATATAGAGATACATGAAAATAATACTTCATTTCATTAATGTAAAATACTGAAATATGCTTACAAACAACAATGGAAATAAACTAGCTTGGGTGATGGTAGCTTATCTCTGAGGAGAGATGTGGTGGCTACATGCCTCTGAACTATCTTACAATGAGGCTTGAAGGCCTATTTATTGTTGAGAAACAATGGAAAACCCTAAAAATCCAAAACCCTAACCCTAGGAGATGAAGTGCCAAACTATGGGCTCTGATTTGGGTAATTGGTACATCAACTTCCCAGGGTCATAAATTTGTCATACGATCTCCATTTGATGCGCACAATACCTCGTTAGAAAGATATATCTGAGGACTACAACTTTAGGATTTGAAAAATTGGGCCAAGGACCGATGCTGCTCCCAAATTTCCCAAAAAATGTCGTTTAGGGCCTCAAAATGGCTCCAGAAGTTTAGAACCCGAAAAACTGCCAAAAATAGAAAATTGTTCTACAAATAAGGAAACTGAAAAACTAAAAGAAACAGTGGTGGGGGTCTAAGTGGAATTGGTAGGTGGCCACCAATATCCACTTGGAACATTCCTCCCCCCTTAGGAAACAATGGTCCCGATTGCATTGAGTTCCTCCATGAGATGAGGGAACTTCTGCTGAACTTGGTCCCTAGTGAGCCACTTACCCTGTTGAAGAAGTTGGCTTGCTTTGACAAATAGATACAATTGGATCTTCTACTGGAGAGTGTGCTTGATCTGTGTGTCCATGATTTGATCAATTGCAGCTTGTTCCATGCTATATGGATTTAACTCTGTTGGTGTGAGTTGTTCTGCAATATCAGATGTGTCTACTAATGGTGGAAAGTATGATCGAAGGTGGTCCAACTTGAACATTCGGTGCAAGCCAAAGAATGGGGGAATGATGAGCTCAAATGAATTATCTCCCATAGTGTTGTTAATGGTGTAAGGACCATATCAGAGTGGTCTTCTTTTCCGATAGGCTTTGGTAAGGCATTCCTTTTGCAAATGCAACTAGACTTTGTCACCCACCTAAAACTTGTGTGACACTCGATGTTGATCATGTTGTTGCTGGGTAGTTGTTGAAGGATCTGGTAAAGTTGTCCATCATCGTGTTCCTTTGTCACTTGAGGGCCTCTTCTAGCAAGAATTTGATAGGATCTCTTGCCCCCTCATATTTCTTTTCATCTGCCATGGGAGGCTGTCAAGATTTGCGAGGCTGGTCTTGCAAAGGTTCAACCAGTTCAAGCCCTAACTCCTTATATCCTGACCTCGTTGTGTTGGGTGTGGCACCTAATTATCTTTTGTATTCAAAGGTTTCAACCAGATGTATACCCCAGGAATACTGTACACCCCTCCACACGGGGCCACAGGGGGGTAAATCCTCCTCGACTGGGGGGTCCAGGGGCCAGCGGTCCCACGGTGGGGGTTAGGGGGCAGCGCCCCTGAAGCTAAAAATAGATGTAAAATTGCCTTGTAAAAGTCTAGTAATTTCTAGTCAATCTGGGTTGTTCATTAGGTAGATGATATGACGGTAGAAATTATGTTTAATTTATGGTTTTTTTCCCTAGAAGGAAACCCCTCACTATATATAAGGGAATTGTATTACGTTTATGTATATCTGATTCTGAGTGAGGAAGAGAGAGGAGATTGAGAGCGAAGAGGGTATTACAGTGGATTTGTTGTAGGTTGTATCTCTTCAGTTTGCTGGATAATATAATAAAATAAGGACTAGCTGTTTCTCCGTGGTGTAGCCTAAACTGGGTGAACCACATATATTTGTGTTTCTCTTGTTTTATGCGTTTTCTGTGTTTATATTTCTGCAATATTTTATCTGTTCCATTGCTTTGTAATATATAATTTTCTAACAATTGGTATCAGAGCCAAAGCTCTATCTGGCTGATAAACTTGCAGGAGAGAAGGGTTCCTGGTTCGAGTGGGAGCAATGGTGGAAGATGGTGGGTTTAGGCTCGAAAAATTTAAAGGCAAAAACTACCAACTATGGAAGATGCAGATGGAAGATTATCTGTATCAGAGAGATATGTACCTACCATTGAGTGGAAAGACAAAGAATCCAATGAGTATGACAGACACAGAATGGGATATTCTCGATAGAAAGGAACTTGGAACAATATGCTTGTGTATAGTGGCATCGGTAGTGTTTAATATTTCAAAGGAAACAACAACACAGGGTTTAATGTTGGCATTAGCCAAACTATATGAAAAACCCTCAATGTCAAATAAGGTATTTCTTATGAAGCGTTTATTTAATATGAAGATGTCAGAGGGTGGATCTGTCGCTACTCATTTAAATGATTTTAATACAGTTACAAGTTAGTTAAGTTCTGTAGGGGTAAACTTTGATGATGAAGTTAGAGCTTCGTTATTCTTCTGTTCATTGCCAAAAATTTGGAATGGTTTAGTAATGACCATTAGTAACTCTGTTTCTGGATCTAGTACTTTAAAGTTTGATGATGTTGTCGGTGTTATCCTTAGTGAGGAAATGTGACGGAAAAGCTCTGGTGAGACATCAGGTAATGCTTTGAGTGTAGAGTCTAGGGGAAGAAAAATGGAAAGAGGAAAGAGCTCACGATATCGCATTAAATCAAGGAAAGTCAGATCCAAGTCTAGATCTGGGATAGTGTGCTGGAAATGCGGATGAAAAGGACACCTAAAGAAAGACTGTATATCTCGAAAGGGAAAATAAGGAGATGCACAACAAGAAAACAATCATGAAGCAAATATGACAGGTGAGCTGTTACAAGATGCTTTGATTCTTTCTTTTGAAAATATTATTGATTCTTGGGTGGTAGATTCAGGGGCCTCATTCCATGCCACACCTGATAAGAAATGCTTCATGACTATGTTCAAGGAGATTTTGGACAAGTCCGTTTGGGTGATGATAAACCCTTTAAAATTGTTGGAATGGGTAAGGTTCTTGTAAAATAGCAGAATGGAACCAATGGCTGCTAAAGGAGGTAAGGCATGTTCCATATCTAAAGAAAAATTTGATTTCAACAGGGTAGTTAGGCGGTGAATGTTGTGTGACAACTTTCACAGATAAAGCTTGGAAGGTCACCAAAGGAGCCCTAGTAATAGCAAAAGGCGTAAAGGTTGGTACATTGTATTTATGCAATGATATTTCTAACTCTGTTAATGCTTTAACTTCCAAAGAAGCAGATGCAGCATTATGGCATCATAGGCTCGGACACATGAGTGAAAAGGGGATGAAGATTCTTCACTCAAGGAATTTGTTGCCAAGTTTGAAGAATGTTGATTTGGACTTCTGTGAGAATTGTGTTTATGGAGAACAGAAGAGAGTCAGATTCCTTAGAGATGGGAAAGAAAAGAAGATCGAAAAATTAGAGCTTGTGCATACAAATGTATGGGGACCTGCTCAGGTATCATCTCTTGGTGGCTCTCATTATTATGTTAATTTTATTGATGATGCAACCAAAAAAACCTAGATTTATTGTATTC
>APFE031667081.1:56511-100346 GCA_000404065.3 Pinus taeda
AAAGCTTTGGTTGAAAATGAGACAGGAAAAAGGTTGAAGTGTCTTAGATCAGACAATGGAGGTGAATATTGCAGCAAAGAGTTTTATAGGTACTATTCAAAGAATGGAATTCACAGAGAGAATATAGTTCTAGGAAGACCACAAGAAAATGGTGTGTCAGAAAGGATGAACAGGACAATCATGGAGCGTGCAAGGTGCATGAGATTTGCATGTAGGATTGCCTTTACAATTTTGGGCAGATGCTGTAGACACTGCTGTTTATCTAATAAATAGATGGCCCTCAAGTTCCTTGAATGGTGGTATTCGAGAGGAGGCATGGATAGGTAAAAAGCTAAACTACTCATTTTTAAAGAGTTTTAGTTGTGAAGCCTTTGTCCACATTAATAAAGAAAACAGAACAAATCTTGAGGAAAAATCAAAGAAATGTACCTTTATTAGATATGGGGTTAATGATTTTGGTTATTGCTTATATGATTATGAAATCACAAAATCATTAGCAGCAAAGATGTAATATTCAATGAAAAGGTCTTGTATAAGAATCAGTTGCAGGAAAAGAAATAGGAAAAAGAAAATAGATAATACACAGTGCTTGATGATATCATAGGAAAAGTGATGGTGCCTGAAAGTCATAATGATCAACAACCAGAACAACAACCACAACAGCAACAAGCCCTTCAAACACCTGAAAATGGTGTTAGAAGATCTACCAGGATAAGTAGCCCCCCTGAACAATACTCTCCTTCATTATATTATGTATTTTTGATTGATTCCCGTGAACCAGAATGTTATGAAGAAGTAGTGCAGGTAGAAACCAAGAAGAAGTGGGAGCAAGCCATGAAAGAAGAGATGGACTCCTTAACACATAACCAGACTTGGGACTTAGTTAGGTTGCCTGTAGGTAAAACAACATTGCAGAATAAATGGGTTCACTGGCTAAAGGAAGAAGATGGAGGAAAATAGAGGTATAAAGCTAGACTTGTGGCGAAGGGGTTTGCACAGAAGAAAGGTATTGATTTTGATGAAATATTTTCTCCTGTTGTTAAAATGACTTCAATCAGAACTATTTTAAGTCTAGTAGCAATTGAAGATTTTCATCTTGAGCAGTTAGATGTAAAGACAACCTTTCTCTAAAGGGATTTGGAGGGAGAGATATATATGCAGCAACCACAAGGATATGAGGTAAAAGAGAAGGAGAAACTAGTTTTCAGGTTGAAGAAGAACTTTTAAGGCTTAAAACAGGCTCCAAGGCAGTAGTATCTAAAATTTGACAAGTTTATGTATGAAAAAGGTTATACTAGGTGTCACTCTGATCATTGTGTTTATCTCAAAAGAAAAATGATGGCAGCTATATTATAGTGTTATTTTATGTAGATGACATGCTTGTTGCAGGTTCTAACATGCAGGAGATAAATGTGCTCAAAATAAAATTGGCAAACTCATTTGCAATGAAGGATTTGGGTGCTGCAAAACAAATTTTTGGTATGAGAATAACTACAAATAGGAAGAATCACAAATTAACATTGTCTCAAAGTGAGTACATAGAAAGGGTGTTGAAAAGGTTTAATATGTAGGATGCAAAACTAGTTAGTATACCTTTGGCTAGCCATTTCAAATTAAGTAAGGAGGTGTGTCCCAAGGCTCGGGAAGAATTGACTCATATGTTTGAAGTTCCATATGCATCAACAGTTGGAAGCTTAATGTATGCAATGGTTTGCACAAGGCCTGATATTGCACATACAGTGGGAGTTGTAAGAAGGTACATGAACAATATAGGAAAAGAACATTGGATGGTATTGAAGTGGATTCTCAGGTATTTGAGAGGTACCACAAATCAAGCATTATGCTTTGGTGGTTCAAACATTGCTCTATAGGGATACGTTGATGCAGATATGGCAGGTGGCAGAGATAACATGAGGAGCACTACAGGATATGTATTTACTATAGGTGGAACAATTGTCATTTTGGTTTCAAAAGTCCAAAGTGTTGTTGCACTTTCAACAACAGAAGCAGAGTATGTTGCTGCTACAGAGGCTAGTAAAGAAATGATTTAGTTACAAAGGTTTTTGGATGAATTGGGTAAGAAGCAGGAGTTGGGCAAGTTATACAGTGACAACCAGAGCGCCATATGTCTTGCAAAGAATGCTACATTTCATTCCAAGACTAATCATACATAGCTCAAGTACCATTTCATATGGTCATCATTGGAATATGGACAGTTGAAGCTAGAAACGACACACACTAGCTAGAATCTTGCAAATGTGTTAACAAAATATGTAACCAGGGAGAAACTGAGAATATTCTCAATTTCAATTGACCTTCAAGTATGATGAAGAAGATGAGAAACAACTAGGTCCAAAGTGGAGTCATTGTCTAGCAAATGAATCAGTAATGGAGTTGCTATAATCAGTCTCCAAGTGGGAGATTGTTGGGTGTGGAGCCTGATTATCTTTTGTATTCAAAGGTTTCAGCTGGATATATACCCTAGGAAGACTATACACCCCTTCATGTGAGGGGGCAGGGGTCCGAGGGCTAGCAGTCCCCTGGTGGGGGTTTGAGGGCAGCGCCCCTGAAGCTAAAAATAGATGTAAAATTTTCTTGTAAAAGTCTAGTAATTTCTAGTCAATCTGGGTCGTTCATTAGGCGGATGATCTGATGGTAGAAGTTATGTTTAATTTAGGGTTTTTTTCCCTATAAGGCAACCCCTCACTACATATGAGGGAATTTTATTATCTATGTATATCTGATTCTAAGTGAGGAAGAGAGAGAAGATTGAGAGCGAAGAGGGTGTTACAACGGATCTGTTGTAGGTTGTATCTCTTCAGTTTGCTGGATAATATGATAAAATAAGGATTGGCTATTTCTCCATGGATGTAGCTCAAACTGGGTGAACCACATATATCTGTGTCTCTCTTGTTTTATGCGTTTTTTGTGTTTATATTTCTGCAATATTTTATGTGTTCCATTGCTTTGTAATATATAATTTTCTAACACGTTGGTGACATGCAAAGAAAAACAGAGAAAGAGTAAACCCCTCTAATACCACTGATATGGATCTTGGGGAGAGGCCCCCAAGATTTGTAAAATTTGAAATGCAAGAAGAACAAGAGGAGAATGCCCAATAAACAAAACCACAAAGAATTTTTTAATTAAAAATGAGAATAATTGTAAAAGCTACATTGTGGCAGACAAACTGTCCTTTTACAAAATGTGACATGTTAATTATAGTATTTTTTAGTTACAATACCACGGGTCAATTCCATGGGTAAATGAATACCATGGGTGGATGTTACAATACCATGGGTCAATTCCATGGTGAATGAATACCATGGGTGGATGTCGCTTACAATACCATGGGTGGATGCCATGTACAATACCATGGGTAAAGTACATGGGTGGATGATTAACATGGTTGGATGAATACCATGGGTTGATTCCATTTTCTATTCGGATCATCGTTTGTCATGGTTATGCATCATCCACAAACCCACACTTCATCAAAGTCCATTTTCTAGGCCACACACTATTAGTATCACAGTTGGTCACAAGCGTTACAGGGTATCTCTATCCTCAGATCTTCATTCATCATAGTTATGGGTCATCCAAAAACCCACACTTCATAGAAGTCCATTTGCATGGCTGCACATTTTCAGTATCACAGTTGGTCACAAGCATTATAGGGTATCTCTATCCTCGGATATTTATTCATCATGGTTACGGGTTAACTATAGAAAACCCTTCTCTTCAGTGGTTATTCATATTCAACAAAGGCTTTGCAGGAGGGAACTTCACGCAATGGGGACGATTACTTCTTAAGGAAGGAGGAATGGTCCGAATAGAAAATGGAATCAAGCCATGGTATTCATCCACCCATGTTATTCATCCACCCATGGTATTGTAAGTGGCATCCACCCATGGAATTTATCCACCCTTGTTATTCATCCACCCATGGTATTCATTAACCCATGGAATTGACTTGTGGTATTGTGACATCCAACCATTGTATTCATTCACCCATGAAATTGACCCATGGTATTGTAACTGAAAAATACTATAAGTAACAAGTCGCATTTTGTAAAAGGACAGTTTGTCCACCACAATGTAGCTTTTACAATTATTCTCGTTTTTAATTAAAAAAATCTTTATGGTTTTGTTTATTGGGCATTATCCTGTTTTTCTTCTCACATTTCAAATTTTGTAGATCTTGGGGGTCTCTCCCCCAAAATCCATTTCAATCTTTTAGATCTTGGGGCCCTCCCCCAAGTTCTAGATCAGTAAATACTTCAATCAACAAATAAAAAATAATTACATCTAAGGAATGAAAATGGAAAGTTTTCACAGAAACAAAAAGATTTTCCCCAACAAGATAGCCAAACAAAAAAAAATGAAGTGTTCAACCTATAACAGATAAAAAATAGACTTAAAAAACCTCTACAAAAGACAAATATTAGATCAAACAAAGGAAAACCCAAAGAATTTTTCAACTTTCTAAGATTGACACGGGTATTCAGTACATAACAACATGTTGGATAGGGATAGTTGTAGCTTATAAACAAACACAGTGCGATGTCAATGTACTGTCTCTCACAATAGAGTGCAACAAGTGTAAAATTCAAGAAAACATTTAAAAACTTTCAAAATATCTAAAATATTTGGGGTTTTAGAATCATATAAGGTTTGTCAAAGTCTCAAGAAAGGTTTGAATTAAGAAAACAAGGGATTCCAGTGAAGAAAAATTCAATCCCCAGTAGATTCAATAATCTTGTTGGCATACTAATCATTCTTGCAGGCAAGAGAAATATCCCTAGGTTTTAAAACAAAACACTAGAACAAATCACAGACAAAAATATACAATATTTTCCTCAAATATTGTTGAAAATGTGAATATGGAAATACCTAGTAACAAACAACTAATCAAAGCATTTGACATATAAAATATTTAACATATTCTAAATAGATGATCAAGGATTTCCATTATAATATTTGCACAATGATACAAAATATGTGGGAAAGAAATATACTTTGTATTAATAAGGAAAAGGATAGAGTTACAACCAATGACTTGATGTTGATAGATTCCTCCCAATAGTCCTAAATTCCAACCTTACATTCAAAATCCTTCAATGGATACTTTAGCAGAGTGAAATTATACTTCAAGAGTCTAAAAGCCAACCCCTTTTCCTTTGAGTGTATTGTATTTATAGGCCAAGGATGGAAGTTTGAGATCCACTTAGTTAGGAATTAGAATCCACAATGGAGAGGATGGGATCCACTAAGGTAGGGATCATAACCACTTGAGAAAGGATTTGATCCCACATCCTCATCAATCATAAATATACCTCCATCAGGCTTTTAGAATGGAATCTTTGTAACCTTTTTTAATTTTTACGCACATAAAAAGACCGACGAACTTTTTGATAAGGCAAATTGTGATGATGATGAAAGGTGAGATGTCATAGGTTGTAATACAAAATACCAATAACAGTCTCCAAAAATATGGGCTTTAATGTATGTAATCCATGATTATTATCTTTTATGGAGAGGTATTTATTCCATATTTTCTAGGGATCTATGACAATAGTCCTATGGATGGTGAAAGATTCAAATTTGACATCATTTTCCTAGATGTGACAAAATGATGTGGAAGAAAAGGCTCCATTGGTATGGCTGAGAGATCAAGTAACCCAAGGTTCTTATTCTAAATTCCCCTTAAGGACCCTACAACAAAATTGACTATATAGGGATATAACAAATTAGGGGTTTAAATGGATGGAGTAACTTCAAGACTCGGGTCCAGAGGACCTATGAGTCAATCTAAAGGATATGGTTTAGCTTAAGGAATCTCAAACAAGTTATCCAAATAAATTGAATCAAGAAAAACTCAAAGCTACTATAAAATAAGGTTTAAAGGTAGCAAATTGTAGCAAAAAAAAGTTCATAACAATAGAAAATTTATCTATTAAAAGTGAATAAAAAATATATAGAATGAAGGATAAATTTAAGAGAAAAGTAAGGAAAAAGTTATAAGAAATGTTTTACAATTATAATAACATATAACAACAAATAAAGAATGATGTCAAACCTATAAAATGATTGAAAATTGCATGAAAGCTTTTGAATTAGCTTCTCTAATGCATCTTATATAGAACTTGACCCTGGGTCATGCATCAACAAGTCATTAAATACTAAAAACATAATAGTTTGATGTATTTTCACCCTAATTTACCATAAAACAAGGAGAAAAATGAATTTAAGGTTTTAAAAGAATGCCAAAAATGATAAAGACTAGTGTCTTCTCAATATAAGGAAAATGAAAACTATGATACAAACTATTCTAAAGTTTTGGTATAATTCTAAATATAAAAAAAATTAGAGAAAGTAAAATGCCATATTGTAGGGTTTGTGGTTTGGGCTCTCAAATTTTCAAATGATTAAGGGAAAGAAAAACCTATATTTATTGCTCAAATACTTGGAGGAAGGGCTTAGCTCAACAAGAGACAATGAAGAAAATACCAAATAAACCAAGTTAGAACAAGAATATACATCCCATGGAACATAAAACAAAGATATAGAAAATGAACTAACTTACTTCACCATGCAACATCCAAGATACACCATGAGCATATATGAAAAGAGATCACGTCACATGTAAGATCCACCCAAGAAAAAGTTGATGTATTAGTCCTCCATTGTGCACAAGAGAGATAAAATCACTAATGAACAAACATAATAATCCATTTGTGATAATGATCTATGGGAAATTGACTCTTGACTATTTATATAAGGGCATGCAATTCAATTTTCCTTAAGATAGTATAAAATTCCATAAAATACAATATTCATGATACAAGGTGGACAGGTCATAGGCCAACCCTCAAAGATAGCCAAATCAATTAAATCTCATAAAATTAAGCTTCAATTAGCCCACACGTGTGAGTCTAATGTCCTCCAAAGGTGATATCATCATAAAAATGGCATGTTTCTCCATGAAAAGGTGCAAGGAATAACTTAATTGATTTCTCTTATCCCCTATGTCATAGGTCTCCATCCAAAATAGGTGTGATATCACTAAAATAACACTCCAAAACCAACACCATCCTAAATAACAGATCATGTCATCATTAAAAGAGAAGCTAAGAGTACAAATAACATTATATCATCAAGGTATAGGGTGCCTATACCCCTCCAAATAAGCCCTAAGTGATCAATAACATAAATCAACCTCAAAGAAGTGTAACATACATCAAGAAGGTACAATGAAAGCATGGGGGAATGTAATCACCTTAGGAGTGCATCATCTCTTAAGTTAATTCCCTAGCTCTAATTCTCAACATCCAAGGTCCTATGGTTGGAGGAGGGTCACATAATCAATGAAACGTCATCATTAAAGGAAATTTTCCAAAACAAGGCTCCAACATTTTCCATCAAGTTCCTTGCATTGGGGCTAAAGGTTCTCTAAAATTGTTAGAGAAGCATCACTTTTCATCACTGTTCCTCATGGGACCCTAGCCAGACCTATAAAAATCATCTAACACATAATTAAGGAATCAAGTTAGATCAATATCGTGGGAACATGAACCATAAAAGCATTAAGTTGGACCATATTTAATGTCAAAGTCATACAAGTACTTTTCACAAGCATCATGATTGTGCACAAGTTACCTCACTCAAGTATCATGGAGGATATCATATGACCTTATGTTGTGCTTCCAAACTCAAGGGGAGAAAAAATTCCTATGTTGACCCTTTCAAATAATGGGTGTAAGTGATAAGTGTTATGGTTTGGGGATTACCTCGTCAAAGGTGTGATAGTCTTATACTATGTTGTGGAAACCATTTTATATGAGCACCTTTGTTGAGGGAGTGCTTAAAATAGTTGCTTGAGTTACTTTCCCTCTCATTTTTTGTTCCTACTTTTGATATGGCTTACTTAACAATATTTATTTATTAATCAAATAATAATTATCACATAATCTCATTTTAATCCCCCATATTTTTTGAGTATGTGTTATATTATTTGCATGGCTTATATGCACCACAAAAAAGGGAGCTTTAGGTGGGGGTTGTTCAAGTCCCCTTGGTTGGGGGTTATGCGAGGGGACAACATCCCCTCTACATGAGGTTTATGGAAGTACCTTGAAATAAAAAAAATCGGTGGCTTGTCACGTCTACTTTTTGGCATTTTTTAGTCCATGGTTTTGTGGCACATGGTGGTTTTCCCATGGTTTTATAATTTTGGTTATGGAACTACAGTTTAATTGGTGGTTCATATGCCATAGGATGTATATTATATTGTACTACTATATAGAAAATATAATGGAAAGAGCTTGTTGTTTTTCTTGATTTTTTGTTTCCAAGAAAAAATCTGTGTAAATTTGTGTGTGTGCCATTACATCTTTTCTGTTTTTTTATTAAAAATCTATTTGAAACAATTAATTATATAGGGTTAAAACCTACATTAGGTATCAAAGTATTTTTGGCTTCAAGAGGATGCCTTTGTGGATAAGATTTTTTTTCTCGGCCCTATGGTAGACCATATTACAGTGGGATATCTACACGAGTGATTCTCGTGGTGAAGAGAAATGGCAAGTAGGTCAAAAATAGAGATTGAGAAATTTAATGGGAAACTTTTTGATATATGGAAGCTCAAAATGGAAGAATTGTTGGTGGATATATATTAGTGTATTGTTGTGGATGCAATTACTGCATCGACGTGGATGTCAATAGAAGATTGGACAAAGTTGGATTGGAAGGAAAAGTGTAGAATAAAATTATGTCTCTTAGATTTAGTATTACTAAATGTGTCATGGGAAGCTATGATAAAGGATTTGTGGGACAAATCAATGGCATTGTATTAGTCTAAGTACACAATGAACAAATTGTTCCTATGGAAAGAGTTGTATAGCCTGAGGATGAAGGATGGAGACTCTGTAATAGAGAATATGAATTTCTTCAATACTATGGTGAGTTAACTATTATATGTTGATATTAAGATTTCAGATGAGGATAAGTATAATATTTTGTTATGTTCTCTACCAGACTTGTGGATGGTTTAGTTTTTTCCATAGGTAACTATGAAACTACATTAAAATTCGAAGAAATAGTCATCCTTTATGTTGGAGGAGATGAGACAGGAAAACATGGAGATTCAAAACAAATATGTCTTGTTTGTAAGAGGAAAATCGCAAAAAATAAATAGAAACAAATCTTTAAGTGGGATATCTAAATCTAGCGGAACATTGAAATCTCTAGGAAAGTTCGTAAGGGTATGTTGGAAATGTGGAAAAGGAAGGCATTACAAGAAATACTATAAAGCCAAAATTTCATAGAAAGGGAAGGAATTTGAAGATGCTCCTTATGTAGAAGAAATTACCTCCTCATGTGTATGAGGGGATGTGTACTTGGATTTTTCAAGTACACAGGTAGATCATGAGGCATGGTTGATTGACTTAGGTGTATGTTTTCATACGAATCCTCACAAGGAGTGGTTTTGCAAGTACAAAATATTAAAAAGTGGTGATGTTTTTTAGGAGACAAATCGAGAGTAAAAATCATAGGAGAAGGAAAATTCAACTTCAAGCTCATGGATGAAAAAATCAGGACACTCCATATTGTTTTGCACATCCAAATATTAGGTAGAAATTTGATTTATGTGAGAAATATGAGAGATGCAAGTGTAAAACAATGTTTGAAAAGGATACCTGCGAGATATTTTGAGGAGAAATGGTATTATTGAAGGAATTTGGATTGGAATTCTATATAAGTTGTTGGGAAGCACTATTAGTGTTGGGCACAATAGTACCAGCTTTCATTAGAGTGGATAAGGATAAGGAACAAATATTGCGACTTCAAGAGAAAATATTATTTTGTAGCATTAAATACTGGGACACATCAAAGAGAAGGACCTTCTAGTACTACATGGAAATGGTATGTCTATTTTCTCTGTGGATTTTGATTTCAATGAACATTTCTTACATGGGAAGCAAAATTGGATGAGATTATCCTATGGTTCTAAGAAGTCAAAGGGAATACTACAAACAATGCATAGTGACGTGTTTGGACCTTTTTCGATTCCATCACTAAGTAAATTTGTATACTACATCTCATTTTTATATCACTTCTCTAAGAATACATGGATATATCCCTCTAGAAGAAACCAAAAGTCTTTGATAGATTTAAATAATTTAAATCTTTGGTAGAGTATTAGATAGAGAACAAAATAAGGGTATTGAGGACGAGTAATGGTGGAGGGTTCTATGGGAAGCAATTTGAAGAGTTATATAAAAAGTGTGGTATAACATGGAAAAAGACTATCCTATACACACCTCAACATAATGGAGTTGCAAAAAGGATGAATAAGACATTGATGGAAAAAAAAAGCAGCATGCTCAGTGGTGTTGGGTTAGGACAATAATTTTGGGCATAGATAGTGGATACTGCATGTCAGTTGATAAATAGATCACCCTCATCAAACATTGGATGATAATACCCCACATGAGGTATGTACTGGTAGGAAACCATCTCTCACACATCTCAGTGTATTTGGTTGGGATGCACACGTACACATTACAAAGGAAAATAGAACCAAGGTGGATATAGAATATGAAAGGTGCATCTTTATAAACTATAAATGTGGTTTCAAAGGTTACAAGCTTTGGAATATAGAAGAAAATAAGGTGGTGTATAGCCTATATGTGGTATTTACAGAGGTAAAATATGTTATCAAACATGTTTGATGTAACGAAAATAATGATTCCTAATAATTTTTCATTTTTCTTTCTTACTTTTTATATGGCTTGCTTAATAATTTGTATTGATTTATCAAATAATAATGATCACATAATCCCCCTTTAATGATGGGAAATTTATCACTTTATCAAGGTCACAATTTTCACAATGAGTTATGTTTACTATAATAAGAATTAATACTTATAGGATGAGTGGCTATATAAGATGAGGTATACTTCATGCTAAAATTGAATTTAACTTGCTTTACATCCCTTTCCATTATTTTACATTTTGGCATTTGGTTTATGCTCTTTATTTTCTTACAATTGCATCAACCTGAGTTATGTTCATCCCATTTTTCTCATAGGACAAGGCCAACAATGAACTAGTATGAGTGACTGGAAACAACCAATCAAAATATAAGATAATGAATATAGGATAATCACAACAAGTGTTAAATATGGATAACATGAATCATTAACACCATTAGAGCCTCCTATTTGTACCCATCTTATAAAATGAAAGAAAATGCCTTAAGGAAATTTACACATGACTGCGGACACATAATAACCACCAAAGTGAAATAAGGGAACAAGTACACAACCAATTATGGTCTATAATCCAATTTCAACTTGTGATCCATACCAAAATTCCTTGAAGATTGAATGAAAGCACTTAAATGTAGAAATGGTTAAGGTAGCTCAGAATAGATGACCCACCTTCATTGAAAGACTATGTTAGATTAATGAATGAACTAAATAGATCATGGATGGGAGGCATGTGAGGCTAGTTATTTGTGCAACATCATAGGGTTGTAACTGGGAGGTTGCAAATGAGAATAATTTTTTTCTCCTATCATTACTCATATATCTAGATTGGTAATATGTATTATCCTATGAATGAGAGGAACTGTCCAATAAATTTCACGGGGAAGTGAATTTCATGATAAAAAATAAAATCCTAATGAAAATTATTAGTTTTCAGTGTATGAAATACCAAAGCTCGATGATGCATCATTAAAAAAAATTGAGAAGGGAAAATCCTCAAAGATGGTTACAAGAATGATTTGATCCATATTTTAAATTAAAAGTGGAAAATCCACCTAAACATTATTACTAGAGCACAACGTGACTCATATTATTTTCATTACCCTCTTAAGCCAATGTTTTTGTTGGACGGTTGGCATTATTTGGATGGCCAATGGCCTAGTGAAGATATATGCAAGTGTGTTTGCATTGATGTCAACAATAATGCTAGAAGATGCTTTGGACAGTTAGCATTTCCTAAGTGTTGGCAAGGGTGTGGGTATTGATGTCAACTAGAATAACATGGATGCTTGTTGTAGCATATGTTGGCAGTGATGGACCAGGATTAATCCCATGGTTGCTACAATGCTTTGAATAAAATCATCACAGTAGTAAGCTTATTGGAAAAGCCATAAGATGATGACTACAGTTATGTCCCAGGAGGAATCCATGGCGGTTACAGTGCTTCATGTACAAAGTCATCATAGTAGCAGGGTTACTCGAGAAGCCATAAAATTATGACTATGGTGGCTAGGAGTTCAAGACTCCAGATACAAGAAGTAGTGTCAAGGACCAAATAATGGAAGAGAGTTTGTAGCCATTTTATAGACAACATATGGGCTCAAATCCTAAATCAGAACCTCTCCATTGGAAATTTCTATGGCAGAGGTTTTCAATGGTGTGTGGAAGTCTAAAAATGACCTCCTCAATCAAAATTTATGGTCTACCGAAGTCAGGGTTTTGAAGTCCTAAGCAAACGGATAAGTCAGAGCAGGCTATATAAAATATAGGAATATCAAGACCTTAGAGCAGGTCATATCAAAATATCAAAGGTTAGTAGAGTAGAAGGGTAATTATCGAAGCATCAAAGTATGCCATATCAGCACTTGGAGAATATCATAACCTCAAAGAAGAGCATATCATGGTATCGGAAGCCAGAGATCATCAGAGTATTGGAGGCCTAGGATATAGTAATATTGGAACTTCTTAACAGTGGTATTTTAAGAAGTTACGATATCCAATAGGGTTGATAGCTGAAACACCAAGGAATTTCGAGAAAGTTAACAAAGGATCCTGCTGTAAAACCAAGGCTAATTGAGACTCCTTCTCTCTCCTCTTGTAGGACACGTGCTGGCATGTGAGTGGGCCTGAGAAAGTGAAGTGACTAGTGACGTTAGTGTTGAAAATAATACTGAGAGGGGGTGGGTGAATCAGTATTATAAAAATCTTTTCAATTCACACAAAAAATTGTATACGCAACTTCAGTTAGTGAAAACAGCGTGTATACGCAACTCTGATGAATGAAACTCGCATATAACTTGCAGACTTATAATTTTAATTTATTCTTTAGATGTTGATCATTAATCTGTGTGTCAGAACCATATAAACAATAACTAGAAAAATAGAGCAAACAGTCACACAAAAGAACACAAGATGTAAGGTGGAAACCCAATGTGGGTGAAAACCACCTCCTGCAATTTGTCTCTATATTCTTTCAATTAGAAACTTCTTTTTACAATGATTCTATAATGGTGCATTCTTAAACCAGTACGCAAGCTACTACCTGTAGAAGGCTACAACCTTCTCTCGTTCTCCAGCTTCACCTGGAAGGGAGATACAACCCCCTTTAGCTCTTTTACTAGCTGAGGTACTAGTATGCAGGCTGCTACCTGCAGAAGGCTACAACCTTCTCTTTTCTTCCAGGGACCACGTTTCATAAATTTTCAAACTGGATCCATGAATAACATCAACCATACATCAAGTATATTTTCAATAATCAATCTCCTTTGTACAACCCAATATAGAATCAACCAAACACTTTTCAGAATGCTATAACCAAAAAATAGCAATAGTAACCAGACACCAATTTTGAACCCAGAACACTGCCGCAATAAACAGAAGCAACTAAAGCATATTTCAGGAAAAGTACGCTACTTCACTATACTGAAACCTACGTACATATGAAGTTGTATGAATGCCAACTTGTGTATACTCTTTCTTACTTCACTGAACCTACGTGTATATGCACCTCTAATGTGCGGAACTTGCGTACAGAATTATACAAGGCAATTTTTCTCTTTTCAAGTTTCAGACATCAAATATATCCACTTTATCAGATTTAGAGATCTAATCATGTGCCAACTATAACAGATCAAAACCATACAATGATACTACTATTTAAGCCTTAAGGTCTTGATTCATCAATAGAACTTATCCATCTTTTAGCGCTCAGGTTCCTCCTTGGATCAGATTCAGCAATGCACCATAAACCAATCATAGTGATCTCGATCTTTCTCTTCTTCATATAATCAATTACTTGAATCAATGCCCCCGCCAAATGATCTCCTACCCTTTTAATAGTCTTAGGCCTTTTTTAACCATGGTCCAAAACCATTGAGAACCAATACTGGGGACCCAATATCAGGGTTCAACACTTTGTATGCAATACCAAGGACAAAAACCATAGGTTCAAATATGTTGGACTAAATACCATGGACCAAACATAAACTTTCCCACATGTACGTGCCTTTCTCTGTATAAAAGTGCATGCATACGTATACATGCCATTTGATCAGTGATCCCGCGTATATATGCAACTTTTCTAAGAGGACCCTGCGTATACCTCATTTTCTTTCATTTTCATAGCCTGAACTGTTGATCTGCCATTTGAGTGAGTTTCCATCAAGGACAACACCTGTACCATAGTGCCAAACTTGTGTCATAATGCCAACAATCTCCCCCTTTGGACTTGATGGCAACCCCAAGTCACTCAAAGTCATTCTCCCCCTTTGACATCAAGGGAAAAAGGTTATGCTCCCCCTGAGTACATGCTGAATTTTCTGCTTTGCTTTGTTGTTCAAGCTCCCCCTGACTGTAGGAAAGATCTGCAAGAAGATGTTCTGCAAGAGAAACATGACTTTATACACTATAAATTACCTTCCTACCACCAAAGACTCATACATCCATCTCCCAACCAAGTGGGAATTGACCAAGAATTTACACATGATAAAGACAAAAACATTACTTCATTCATCCCAGGCATAGTGGGGAAACCAAGATAGGTTGTTACATGACCTTGATAGGAAAAGAAAGGAAATACATGAAATAGAGAGCAAGTATCTGTCAATCATCATTCAGACCATCAACCATGTTCTCCCTCTGCACCTGTTCCACTTGAAATCAAAACATCTGTGAATTTGAACCAAGATCTTCTAAGATAATGCCAACAATGCATTATTAGAAGAATATATGCTCCCCCTGAACCTATGCCAGATAGTCTCTGTCAGACCCATTACAGACTTTTCTCATCCTGAGTCTGGCCCCACTATTTTTCTTCAAATCAGAATATACGTGAGTGTACCCATAGAAACTGGCATATGTACGTGGATTACCCACCTGAAACTCACGTACAACCATTAATCTCTGAAAACAGACAAGATCCAACAGCAAGATGCTGCATCAACTACCCCCAGTTTCTGTCTGAGGTATTCAAATATTTCCCTGGGCAATGGCTCGGTGAGTATATCAACAACTTGTTCCTTGGATGGAACATACTCCAACTTGACCTTTTGTTCAAGAACTTGTTCTCGAAGAAAATGATACTTGATAGGTATGTGCTTAGTCTTTGGATGCATGATAGGATTCTTTGAAATATTGATTCCACTTGTATTATCACAGAAAATGGAAATGGGTGGAGTGCAAGTGATTTGAATATCTTGCAATGTTTGCATCATCCAAAGGAGTTGTGTGCAGCACGATGTAGCAGCTACATATTCTGCTTCAGCTGTAGATAATGCAATGGAACTTTGTTTCTTGCTGAACCAAGATACTAATCTAGGACCCATGAAGAATTCACCACCACTAGTGCTTTTCCTGTCATCCACGCTTCCTGCCTAATCTACATCTGTATAAGCATGAAGTGTGAGATCTGTATCTCTAGGATACCATAAACCATAGTTTTGGGTCCCTTGAAGATACTTGAAAATTTTCTTAATGGCCTGAAGATGAGTTTCCTTTGGATTTTCCTGAAACCTTCCAACTATCCCTACTGCATGCATAATGTCTGGTTGGGTACCCATTAGATAGAGTAGACTATCAACCATGGATCTATAGGTTGGTTGATGTACAACTGTTGATTCATCATTTGTGCTGAGGCTACATCCTGTTACCATAGGAGTACATATTGGTTTCGAATCCTCCATCCCATATTTCTTCAAGATCTTCTTGAGATACTTGGTTTGTGATAGAAAAATACCATCTTTGTTTTGTTGGATTTGTAAACCAAGAAAATATGTGAGCTCACCAAGCAGAGACATTTAAAATTCTTTTTTCATCACCAAGGCAAAGTTCTGACTCATGTCTTCCTCATTGCTAGCAAAAATGATATCATCAACATAAACAACAAGTATTAGCAATTTATCCTTGTCAATTTTTATATATAGATTGCTATCTGTTGATCCTTTTGAAAAACCTTATTGATGAAGTTACTTATCCAACTAATAATACCAAGCTCTTGGAGCTTGTTTAAGGCCATAGAGAGCCTTTTTGAGTCTACATACAAGTTTTGGATAATTTCCGAGGATAAACCCATCTGGTTGCTCAATATATACTTATTCATCTAAGTCTCCATTTAGAAAGGCAGATTTCACGTCCATTTCAAATAATTTGAACTTCTGAAAGCTAGAGAGATCAAGGAACATTCTTATAGCCTCAAGTCTAGCAACTGGTGAAAAATTTTCTTCAAAGTCTACACCTTCTTGTTGCACATACCCTTTACAAACAAGTCTTGCATTGTTTCTAACCACATCTCCATTTTCATTCATCTTATTTTTGAAAATCCATTTTTCCATATGACATTCGTATATGTTGGTCTAGGAACCAACTCCCAAGTGTTATTCTTTTCAATTTGTTCAAGTTCTTCCTCCATGGACTTGACCCAGCATTCATATTTGCATGCCTCTTTTACATTTTGTGGTTGGGTGGAATGGCAATGCTAGATAGCTTGAAGCTTCTGAAATGGTTCTTATTGTTTGTACACCTGCCTCTTTCTGCCCAAAAATTTGGGTTTCTAGATGATTCTTCTGAACGTATCTAGATGGAGTATTTTCTTCTATCCTTATCTGTTCTTCTAGTGCCTCATGGGTTTCTTCTTCGTCATGAATCTGATTTGATGTTGAAGGATAGTCCTCATCATCTTCAAGATTTTCAGATTTTACTTGCCTAGGAGTGTTTCCTTCTTCATCAACCACTACATCAATACTTTCAACAATTTTTCCAAGTCTTTTATTGTAACACTTATATGCTTTGTTGTGAGGAGAGTAGCCAAGTAGAATGCCTTCATCTGCTCTAGGTTCAAACTTGCCAAGATTTTCATCAGTCTTCTTAATGTAGCATTTGCTTCCAAAAATTTTGAAGTATTTTACCGTGGGATTCTTACCATACCAAAGTTCATGAGGAGTCTGAGTGCTGTTTACCTGGATGTTTTTCTTGTTAAGAATAGTAACTGCAGCAAATGCAGCTTCACCCCAGAAGGTTGCGGGAGTTCAAGATTCATCAAGCATGGCATGAGCCATTTGTTGAACCATTATGTTGATCCTTTCCACTACTCCATTTTGTTGAGTCCTTGCAGCAAAAAAATCCCTTCTTATTCCATGTTCTTCACAAAAATGAGAAAATTCATCTGAGTTAAATTCCCCTCCTCGATCTGACCTGAGGCATTTTATTTTGCGATCTGATTCATTTTCCACCAAGGCTTTGAATGATTTGAACTTTTCAAAGGCTTCATCTTTATGCTTCATAAGTCCTATCCAACACATCCTAGAAAAGTCGTCAATAAAAAATATAAAGTATTCTTCTCCTCGAGGTGACCTTTTCCTAGTTGGACCACATACATCAGTATGGACAACTTCAAGTGGCCTGCTAGCTGATTCTTCCTTTTCAGGGAAATTAGCTCTAGTTTGTTTACCAAACTGACATGATTTTTGTATTGTATTGTCTGGAATTCTAATGTCAGGGAGATCACAAACCGCCTGATATTTGCATGCCTTCCTTATCTGAGAGAAGCTAAGATGCCCTAATCTTCTATGCCATAGCTAGTGTTCATAATTCTTGCTTAGATAGCATTGTTGTTCTCCTTCTTTGAATATGTATAAATTATTTGGAGTTCTTATGCCTTTGATCACTGTTTTTCCTGTGTCAAGCTCATGAACAATACATCCATTTGATCAAAATATTACCTCAGTTCCTTGATCACACATTTGATTGACACTCAATAGATTATGCTTTAAGACATCAACATATATAACATTTCTAGGTTTGACATTATTTTTGAAATGAGCAGAACCTTTACCTTTTATGAATGCAGGGGTGTCATTTCCAAATGAGACCTTATTTTCCCTTTCTAAGGCGGTATATGACTGAAGTTTTTCCTTATCACCTATCATGTGTTTCGAGCATCCACTGTCAATGTACCATTGATTTTCCTGTCCTTCCACATATACGGCTATCCAACATCTTTCTGGTTATGGTTCTTTCATTTTCCATGTTTTAGGACTCAATGAAGTTGGCTCCTTCTGCGTTGTTTGCCGAAACCTACTCTTGCATTCAAAATCTTCATGACTGAAGTTGTTACAAATAGAACATTCTATTTCATTTTCAAGAGCATAAAAGTTATTATAGGTCCTTTTCATGATCCCAGTCATACTTCTTTGTTTTTGAGATTCCCTAGTCATGATGGTCTTGTAGGCAACACATTGAGTAGCTTTATGACCAAAGTTATGACAAGAGAAACATTGGTCATTGAAGAAATTCCTGTGATTATCAAACCTACCAACCAATTGACTGTAGTTTCCATTGACATCCATTCTTGAGCCAGAATGATTTGCATGTGGTCGATTGAAGCTTCTATTCATCTTTGAAGTAGATTTCCCCTGATTTACTTGGTAATCCTTGTTCATTCTTGGAGCAAATAGTCCCTGATTTACCTGGTAATCTGTATTATGCTTTTACGGTCAATTGTCAACCTGTTCACTTCTCCTTGCTGCATCAAGATAACTTTTGGAAGTGGATGGCTTTTGTTCTTGCTTCTGTGCTTGAGAGGCTTCTTCTGAATATCCGAGACCTGTCTTGATTAGAGGAGAACACTGCACTTTGATAATCTCATCTAAAGTTTCAGATCCTTTAGCAAATCTAATATTAAGGGGTTTTGTTTTCTTAATTTATTTTCTAAGTCCCACAATTTCACATTCTAACTCTTCATTTTGTTTATCTCTTTCAACAAGTTGGAATGTTAGAGTATCTATGATCATATTCTTTTCCTCTAAACATATTTTAAGTTTAGAAATTTCTTCATAAAGACCTTCTTCATTTATAGCATCCAAGAAATCATCATCTTCAAAAGCCATCAAAAGTCTATCATCATTGCCTTGTTCATCTTCATCATTATTTGAAAGTCCATCACTATCTTCATGAGTGTAATAGCTATTATTACTTACATTCTGTTTTCTGTTCCATCTAATTGGTTCCTTACCTTTATCTTTATGAGGACACTTGGCAACATAGTGACCGACTCTTCCACAAGCAAAGCATTTGAAAGGCAGCTTACCTCTGAATCTTCTAGTTCCCCGTTGAAGGTTCTTGACAAAATTTGATTCTTCCTCTTCTTCTGACATATGTCTTGACTCATTGTAATCTCTCTTCCTGAGGCTTTGAATGCGGATTCTCTCCTGTCTGATGGTCCCCCTTTTCTCATTTCATAAGCAGTTAGAATTTCGTGCAGCTGGGACATGGTAAGACTCTATAGATTCTGTTTTTCTTCTATGGCAGAAACTTTTGAATCAAACTTAGAAGACAAAGATCTTAGAACCTTTTAAACCAAAACAAATTCTTTTATTTCTTCACCCAAGTTTTTCATACAATTTACAATCTCATCTATACGTAGGAAATAGTTAGCCACACTTTCATAACTGTACATTCTGAGACTTTCACATTGAATTCTAAGAGTTTGTAGTTTTTCTCGTTTTACTTGCTCATCTCCTTCATAAATCAGAACGATCTTGTCCCATATCTCTTTTGCAGTTTTTGTGCTGCATAACCTTGACGAATTCTGATTGAGATAGACTACCTAATAGAGTATTGATAGCCTTTGCATTTGTTTCATACTGCTTCTTACCAGTTGTATATGTAGGAGTTGCTGATGGAAATGTATATCCTGTTTCCACAATATCCCAGACTTCTGTACCAAGAGATTGAAGATAGGTTGTGGTTCTTACCTTCCAACAGACAAAGTTACTCCCATAAAAATTTGGTGGCTTGATGGATGCCTCTCTTTCGTAGTTGCTCATGATGATAGATCTCCCTTCAAGCAGTCAAGCTTCTTCTTCTGAAGGACCTTCTCTGATACCAATTGTTGAAAATAATACTAAGGAGGGGGGGGGGGGGGTGAATCAGTATTATAAAAATCTTTTCAATTCACACAAAAATTTGTATACACAAATTTAGTTAGTGAAAACAGCGTGTATATGCAACTCTGATGAATGAAACTCGTGTATAACTTGTAGAATTATAATTTTAATTTATTATTGAGATGTTGATCATTAATCTGTTTTCAGAACCATATAAACAGTAACCAGAAAAATAGAGCAGACAATCACACAAAATAACACAAGATGTAAGGTGGAAACCCAATGTGGGTGAAAACCACCTGCTGCAATTTGTCTCTATCTTCTTTCGATTAGAAACTTCTTTTTACAATGATTCTATACTGGTGCAGTCTTAAATTAGTACATAGGCTACTACCTACAAAAGGCTACAACCTTCTCTCATTCTCCAGCTTCACCTGGAAGGGAGCTCTCAACCCCCTTTGCTCTTGTACTAGCTGAGGTACTAGTACACAGGCTACTACCTGCAGAAGGCTACAACCTTCTCTTTTCTTCCAGGGACCGCGTTTCATAAATTTTCAGACTGGATCCATGAATAACATCAATCATACATCAAGTATATATGCAATAATCAATCTCCTTTGTACAACCCAATATAGAATCAACCAAACAATTTTCAGAATGCTATAACCAGAAAACAACAACAGTAACCAGACACCAATTCTGAACCCAGAACACTACCGCAATAAATAGAAGCAGCTAAAGCATATTTCATGAAAAGTATGCTACTTCACTATACTAAAACCTGTGTACATACGCAGCTGTATGAATGCCAACCTACATATACACTTTCTTACTTCGTTGAACCTGCATGTATACGCGCCTCTGATGTGCAGAACCTGCGTACAGATCTATACAAGGAAATTTTTCTCTTTTCAAGTTTCAGACATCAAATATATCCACATTATCAGATTTAGAGATCTAATCATGTGCCAACTATAACAGATCAAAACCATACAATGATACTACTATTTAAGCCTTAAGGTCTTGATTCATCAATAGAACTTATCCATCTTTTAGCGCTCAGGTTCCTCCTTGGATTAGATTCAGCAATGAAAAATAAACCAATCACAATGTTCCCGATCTTTCTCTTCTTCAGATATTCAATTACTTGAATAAATGCCCATACCAAATGATCTCCCACCCTTTTTATAGTCTTAGGCCTTTCTTAACCATCGTCCAAAACCATTGAGAACCAATACTAGGGACCCAATACCAGGGTTCAACACTTTGTATGCAATACCAAGGACCAAAACCATAGGTTCAAATATGTCAGACTAAATACCTTGGACCAAACATAAAATTTCCCACATGTACGCGCTTTTCTCTGCATAAAAGTGTGTGCATACGTATACGCGCCTTTTGATCGGTGATCCCACATATATACGCAACTTTTCTAAGAGGAACCTGTGTATACCTCATTTTATTTCATTTTGATAGCCTAAAATATTGATCTGCCATTTGAGTGAGTTGCCATCAAGGACAACACCTGTACCATAGTGCCAAACCTGTGTCATAATGCCAACAGTTAGCATGATGAAATAGTATGGTGGACACATGGCATCCTATTTATCATTTTCAGTAGACGAATGGGACAAATCAGATTGATACGTGTCACATCCCAGGAATTTCCAAGTGTGGAAGTGACATTAGCATATTGAAGGTCAGAAAGAAGATGAGGACATCGTAATTCCCATTCAATTGATGGTTGAGAAGTTATGATAAAGGGAGCTATGATATTACTGGGCACATGGTGGTATGAATCACAAAGGGAGCCAAGGCTAAACAAAGGGAGCTAAGGTTATCAGGACTGAGTAATATCATAACATATTTTATGTTGAAGTTACAATACCAAAGGGCTCTGATATAGTGCTAAGATTACAATCAAAGGTCTTGGTGCTATGATAAAGAAAATGCCAAAGGAGATAAGTGCCAAGGGGCTAAAGGTATCGGAACTAAGTGACATTGTAACATCTCTTTTGTATGAGTTAGAATATGTTGTGGCTCTGATATGTTAGTACAAAGGTATATGGAAGATGGATGAGTCGAGAGTAAGGACCATGGTTGTGTAGAGGAGTTAGTAGCAGGGGTAATAGCCACTGTCAAAGATCATTGGGTCAAGGCAGCAAAATGATTTAGAGAAAAGAGTGTTGGGTCTGCCTTGAGGTGAGACAAACCATATTTATTCTCTGATGCACATCTCAATGAGTTCAATGGATGAATAGGTTGGAAGCTAAAGAACAAATGTAGATCACAGGACTTGGCTAATGGAGTCAAATGGATCTGCAAAAAGTGTTGAGACAAGGTAACAAGGACAACAGTCCATAGCTAATCCACACTGAAGTACAACCAAGATCTGTGAAACCATGAATAAGGATGGAGAACCTCGGTGATATGATATTTTTTCCATAGAAAAGAAAGTTCCTGGTTGGAGTGTGTAGGTGGACTGGGAATTAATTCTCAGTATGGAGAAGTAGTCAGGTGCCCATTCTCATAGTTGATGTAGTGCTAGAAACCAAGTTAAACGCAATAGTAGAATGGAAAAGCCATGCCGAAGTACACTCAAATAGTGTGGATATAGGACAGGAGTGGTAGCATCGATCAACAAGAAATAAAGAAACAAAATAGAGAAGCCCAGTTGAGAAAATTAGGGAATATAACATTGTAGACTGAGTTTTGTGGAGAGATAGTTGTTGTGAGGGCGCTACTATGCGTGAGGAAAATTGAGCATGTTCTCCTGTGAAAGGTTGAGAGTGCATATGCAAAGAAAAGACCCCAAGAGAGTGAGATTCACCTGGGAAAGTTTGAATGTGCCTATGCTCTATGAATAATGTCGAGCAAGCTAGTGCTATGGTGTGTAAGGCTGAGAGGATCTAATGAATAAAAGAGGTTGAGAGATTACTGTATCTAGTTGAAGAGAAAAGTGCAGAGATGATTACATGGCCTGTGTGTGTTTGTGAGTGTTGTTAGTGGAACAATGAGTTGCTTCAGTCTCCCAATAAGCTTCTTCTTATGGTAAGTCCTTCCACTTGATCACGTACTCTTTGATTACTCGTGATCATAGCTTCCTTTACCTATTGGATATGGTACCTTCTGTCTCTATAATAACCCTTCCTTCGTCATCTAAAGTTGGAAGTGTTGATTATGCTGATTGATGTTCACCAAGTTCCTTTTTGAGGCAAGATACATGGAATATTATATGAACACAACTTTTATCAGGAAGGATTATATTGTATGCGACTCGGCTGATATTTTTGTTGATCTGATATGGGACATAAGACTTTGGTGCCAATTTATTTTTTCCTTTTTTTGAAGGGTGGCTACTTGTATGGTTGAAGTTTAACAAATATCCAATATCCAACTTCAAATTCTCTCTCAGTTCTATTTCGGTCAGCTTGTTGTTTCAAACGATTTCTTGCATTATTTAGATTTTCTTTTACAATTTGGACGACTTTTTAGGGTTCTTCTAGCTGGTTTTTAATAGCTCTTAGTTTTTTGTGGATGATATCCAAGTCCTTCCATTTTGGAGGTTCATGCCCATATAGAGCTTGAAATGGATTCATTTGTGCTGGCATGTAGTAAGTGGAATTGTAGCACCACTCAGCAAGATGTAGCCACTAAACCCACTTATTTTGTTTGTTTGTGGTGCAACAACGTTGATAAGCTTCCAAACATTTATTGACAACCTATTTTTGGCCATATGTTTTAGGATGGTAAGTAGAACTCATCATGAGGTAGGTTCATATATGATTGAATAATTCCTTCCAAATATTACCCTTAAATTTGGCATCTCTATCACTCACAATGACCTTTGGAAATCCGTGTAATTTGTAAATAATTTTGCAAAATATCTCAGTGATTTGTTTTGCTGAGTCTGATTTATTCATTGCAATAAAGTGAGCATATTTGGTGATTCTATCAACTACAACAAGAATCTTATCGTTACCATCAGATACAGGTAAACCTTCAATAAAGTCCATTGATATTTCTTCCCATATCTTATTCGGAATGTTTAAGGGATGAAATAGTTCAGGTGTCATAATATTTTCACTTTTATTCCTTTGACATTTATCACATTCTGCTACATATTTATGAATATCGTGATTCATTCCCTTCCAAAAGAATGAATCACATGTATTTTAGTAAGTTTTAAACAGTCCTACATGGCTTCCTGACAGTTAATCATGTGACTCCTTGAGGATCTTGGTTTTAAAATTGGAATCAACATTCAGATAAATTCTTCCCGTGTACCATACAATATCATTCTTCCATTCAAATTTTGAATTCTAAGGAAGATCATTGATTATAACACTTGTTTCTGGGTTTTTTTCATATTCACTTCGAATCTCATTAATTCATTTGGCCACAACCACTGAAACTGCGAGTAATGATGGTTCTTCGTCTTTCCTTGACAACACATTAGCTACTACGTTATCTTTCCCTTTCTTATGTAATATATCCACGTCAAAGGTAGAATTTTTTTCTATCCATTTTAGTTGTTCTGTAGATAGTGTTTTCTGTTGGAGGAGATGTTGAAGACTATTATGATTTGTTCGTATTAAGAACTTACTTCCCAAGAGATATTTTCTCCATTTGGCTAATGCATGCATAATCACAAGCATTTCCTTTTTGTATGCAGACTATAGATGTTCATTCTTATTGAGATTTTTTCTTTCAAACATGATTGTATGACCATACTGCTTTAGTACTGCTCCTATGCCAAAAACCAAAGCATCACATTCAATTACAAATGGTTTTGAGAAGTCTAGAGTTGCCAATATAGGGGAATTAGTCATAACTTCCTTCAAATCTTCAAAACAATTTCCTACTTCATCATTCCATCAAAATGAGTTCTTCTTTAGAAGGTTTGATTAGGGTGTGGTTATATGGGCGTAGTTTTTAATAAATTTTCGATAATACCCGGTCAACCCTAAGAATCCTCTTAGCTTGGAGATATTAGCTAGTTTGGACCACTCCCTTATAACTTTGATCTTGTTAGTATCTAGTTTAACTCCTTCATTGGATATTATATGTCTGATATATTCTAATTCTTCCTTCCCAAAAGTGAATTTTGACTTCTTGGCATAGAACTGATGCTCTTCCAACAGAGTAAGTACTTTCTCCAAATGTTGTAGGTGCTCCTTCCCATTTTTGCTGTAAATTAAAATGTCATCAAAGAACACTAATACAAACTTCCTTCGATATAGACAGAATAACTTGTTCATAGTATCTTGAATGTTGTCGATGCATTGGTTAAACTGAAAGGCATTACTTCAAACTCGTAATTACCTTCATGTGTTTGAAATGTATTTTTTTCTATATCTTCCAATATTATTCTGATTTGATAATATCCTAACCTTATGTCCCATTTTGAGAAGTATTTAGCATTATGTAGTTCATCCAACATTTCATCGATAAAAGGAATTAGAAACTTATTTTTAATTGTTATTTGTTTTAGTCCCTGAATCAACGCATAATCTGAACGATCCATCTTTCTTCCAAACTAATACAAATGGGGAAACATACAGACTTTTACTTTTTGTGATGATGCCACATTTTAAAATATCTTGGACTAATCTCTCCATTTCTATTTTTTCATGATGTGGATATCGATACGGTTTGATGTTGATGGGGTTTGATCCTGCTTTGACTTCTATTGTATGCTCAATATCATTTTTAGGTGGCATCTTCATCAAAAGGTCTTGGAATATGTTTTTGTGCTTTTGAATTTTCTCATGGACTTCTAGTGCTTCTTCATTGACTAGATTCAGAGTTAACATTTCTAATTGTTGACACTGTACTACATAGCTTGGCACTCCCTTACAAATCATTTTCATCATCTGGAATGATGATACAATTTGGTTCTTAGGTGGCTGGAACCCATATAATTTGTATTTTTGCCCTTCCCATTTAAATTTCAAAAATTGATTTGATGGTTGGTAGAGTAAGTACCAAGGGCTTGTAACCATTGGATACCTAAGACCACATCCACTCCTCCTAATGGTATCATGTATAACGGAGATTCTAAATTAAAGTCTTGAATTTGCAATTTGATTTTATGGAATTTCCATACCTTTTCAATCTTCTTACCATTGGCTACCATAACCTTCATATTGGACATGGAAAACTTGAAAATGTTTAGTTTCTTTGCCATGGTTGAGTCCAAAAAATTGTGGGTGCTACCGATGTCGATGGGAACCATTACATTGTTATTCTTGCTATGTCCTTTTAATTTTAATGTTTGGGGCTGTGATATACCTGTGATAGTCGATAATGATACTTGTGGAATGCTCTCGTCATCTAATTCTGGAGAGAATTCTAGGGCATCTTTTATTTCTTCTATGTTTGATTCATCAATGTCTTAATCATTAGTTGCTTCATAGTGATACAGGTTCTGGGTCTCTTTTCCCTTAACACACCTACGCTTAGGGTCCCACATTTCACCACAGTGTTTTCACTTGCCCTCTTTCATCCTTTGCATTTCCACGTTAGTTTTGTCTTCCACAAAGATGTGGTGGAACATATTATTGTTATCTGTATTCGTCGAGTGGGGAAATATGCATCTTGAATATACTCTTTTAGTCTTTGACCAAAGCATATTTTCAAATTTCTTTTCAACATCTTTTTATTTTTGTCTTGCTATATCTATCAACATAATGTCATGAAGCACAAGTTCTTCTCGTAGATGGGGTTTAAGTCCCAAGGTGTACAATTGGATTAGATGCGTTTCTGATAATCTAGGTACTCATGTTTCTAAAGTCTCCCATTCTTGAGTGTATTCACTCGCATCTCCTTTTTGTTGCATTCTAGTGAGTGTTGAGAAGAAATCTTCTTCCTTAACACCTTAGAACCTTTTAAAGAACACATCCTTAAATTTCCTCCAACTGATAGCAAGTGTTATCTTCTCCACCACATATACCAATTATATGCTTCGTCTTCCATATTCATGGAAGCATGCCTAAAATTTTCGTCATCATTGTCAATATCATAAATCTTGAAATATTCTTCTAATTTATTAAGCCAAGAAACATTGCATTTCTCGTTACCATCGAATTTGGGTAGCTTGATTTCTTCTCTTCATTGATATGTCGCTATCGGTGGAGCAAAAAAGGGGTATTGATTTGAAAAGGACATATTGATGTATGGATTTCAGAGCTTCTTATTTTGAAAATTTGTGTTACTATTTTCTTGATTAAGCATGGAAGATGTCTTTATAGACTCAGGTTTCTCATGTGTGTCCAATGATTTTGATGAATCAGGAGAATTGAGATGTTTAGTTTCTTCATTATTCTGGAGTGTTTGATCAGGTGTAATATTCAGGATGGTACAAATACTACCCAACATCACCATAGCTTCATCCACCTTAAATGAAAGGTCTGTGTGATCCTTTTTAAAGTCATTCTTGTTTTCCTCGAGCTGACTCTTTATTTCCTTTGTTGTGTTCTTGATCTCTTTGATTTTATCGCCCTGTAGAGACACCTTAGTCTCAAGGTCTACTAGTCTTTTATTGAAATCAACTTTCGGAATTTATGAAGACATTGGGAAAGTCTGAGGTGGGGTATACTTATCTAGTGTATTTTTTTTTTAAGCTGACCTATTTTTTTATTTGTAAATAATAATTTTTATTTTTACTAAATTATAATTATATATTATATAACTTAATTATATTATTAAATTATAATTATATAGTATATAACTTAATTATAGAAAATATAATTAAGTTGGAAGTAAATAATAAAGTTTAATGATTGATGGAGTGAAATTCGAATGAGATTGGAAGTTGAATGGAGGGTTAGTGGCATCTATCAGTCAACAAAGACACTTGGAGGCAGGGATTGATGTTTGGCTAGTGCAGAGACTAGAGGAAGGATGACAATAGAGATGGAGGATAGATGGTGGCAGAGAGAGTGATGGGGAGGGAAAATAGAGGATGGTGGAGTTGTTGGGCGGAATTTGAAGGTGAAATGAGGTTTAGTCAACGAAAACATGGAACAATGGAACATGGAACAATGGAGAGAAGATAGGATGACAGTAAGTGAGTGAAACACAGATAGTTGTAGATGAACAACATAATGGTTACAACAACGTGGGTGAAGAGGTGACAGCGGAGTGGTACGATGAAGAGGTGAAAGTGGTGTCTAAAACCGGAAATGGAATCATTTGTCTGCAATAAGGAGAACAAAAACGCTAGATACACCCGACTTTGATACCAAATAAAGGAGACAAACCAGCAATTGTCATAAAAATATGTATTTTATTAATAATGAAAATGAATTGATGATTTATAGGATGAGAGGCTCGGGCTTAGATACAACCCTACATGCCTCTTGTTGAATGGGCATGATCTTTGATCATGCCCTACGCCCTAATTAACTAGATAGTTTACAAAATACTTAATTTTTATATAACAGTATCAGGTAGAGTGGCTTCCAATTACAGAGAACATTGAGTTCCCTATTGAGTGTGGGTTGGAGTCTGCATACAGGAAGTTGGTCCTTCCATCTCTAGTGGGTTCTTGGTAATACTTGGGGGTTGGTGCCTCCTGCAAGTTGGTGCTTGCATAAACACAAGGAGATACAATTTGTTGCTTACAACAAATATGTGAAGTTGGTTCTTCACATGATGCTTCTAGTAACCTAGACAAGTGTTCACAAAAGGATGGAGTTGGTGCTTCTTGCTAGTGGGTTATACCAAACAATCAAAGGAAGTTGGTTCTTCCTGTGAGTGGTGGCTCACAAAACAAATTCATGTAATAGAGTAGGTTCTCTTATTTTACATCAATAATAACAACAACATTTGGTGGTTTTTTCTCGAAAGGGTTTCCACGTAAAAAGTTGTGTCTCATATGTATGATGCTCATGGTGTGTGCTTGTATGTTTTCATATTAATACCATATGACATGTTGTTGTTGATTATATGGATGGTTTCCAAGTTTGAATAATAAAACAAATTGGCATAAAGAGTTAAAAAATATCCTTAGTATTGATTCAACCCCCTCTCAGTATTACCATTGTTTCCAATAATCAGTACCAGAGCCAAGTTTCCTTTAGGAATGGCTTAACTGTTGGAAGGTAGATAAAATGGAAACAATGGATAATTAATGTTGGCTTAAATTTGAAGGATTTCCATTCTTAAATGAATCAACATATGTATTCTAGAAAGTTATAATGGAATCTTACTTAATGGCCTTGGTTGTTGATGTATGGTGCTTCGTATCGAATGGAGAAAAGAGTGAGAAAAATGAAGAATCCAAGGAGGTCATCATGAAAGGGTTGTCTAAGCTAGATGATGATAAAGTAAGAAATTATGAGACATAAAGGGAAATGTTGGACAAACTAAAATGTTTGTATGGAGGAGATAGCCATGTGGGTCAATAAGAGACTGTGGAGCCCTGCTGCTCTATCAATGAATCAGCACATGTAGAATTTTTTGCTCATCACACTCACATTGAGGATGAAGAAGACTCAGAAGGGAGATAATGTTGCTCAGAAGGTAAGATATTGGTGTGTTATAAATTCATATAGATATTTCATTCATTATCTAGATGTACATGTGAATCACTTGAAGATAGAGATAGCCATGCATCTACTAGTTGTAATGACGATAAACATATTTTAGTAGCAATAACAAATGAGAGATCCTTTGAAGGAGAAGAGAGTATATCCCATGAAGAGAATAGGGTTATCACTGAAAGTGATGAAGATGGAATATCCCTTAGAATTGTGGAAGACTCCATGGAGATAGTGATAATTCTAGATCTCTGTGGTGACTCAACTAGCACCTTTGATAGTGAAGAAAAGGATCTAGATAAAATGATATTTTTTGGAAAGAACTTGATCTATACTCTAAAGGAGATCAAGGACCTATCAAAGGAAAATCTCAAGCAAGAAGAGAAGCTTAAAATTTATGAGGTTGAGAATGAAAGGTTCAGAAAAGCAATAGTTGATCTAAATTGTTGGCACAAAAATGACATCAGGGAAGGACCTTGGGTTCGGGCACAGAGAGCCAAAAATGGATCATTGTAGTCTAGGACAACGCTGAAATTTTCACCTTACCATGAGGGATAAGGATTTTCACCAAAGGCGTGTCACGACCGAAACTCAAAAGGGTTCAGTATAGGGTCAGGTATATCTAACCATTACTCTATATATGGCTCTGTGCATCTATTCATACTAACAATATATCAACTTGATGATCAATCTAACTTGGAAATAGACTCGCAACAAATTCAAAATTTTATTGGGTTGATACATCATAACCAAAGACACACATCATAGAAAATAACCAATCTGACTTCTCAATTATATTAACCTAACATAAAGTTCATTACATTATATATTTGGCCTCAGCTACAGACAATTGCATTAAATACTTGATTCATATAACATTACGAATCACAATAGAATTCAACTCTAGCTCCCATGCTATTGCTCTGGCCTTCAGGTCAAATGCTCTAGTAGCTCACATCCTCCTCATAACTTGTTCGTGACTAGAACTATTCAACCCCTCTCTCCTTATGACCTTCTTCTTTTGTATTCTACTTTATTGTTTTCACTGCTAGTTCCACTCAACTATCTCTTTCCTTGGCTACCTCTCATTCGCCTTGTCCGCTCGGCTGCCCCTGCTTTCTGCTGACACCTTAACGTGACCATCCCACAACTTACTATTCTTATTTCCCTTCCCAACTATCTTTTACGCAATCTGACCATTGTTTCCTCCACCTATTTCTTCTTCTTCATATCTTCAAAATCCTTGAAAATTCAAAACGAAGGCCCAAATAGGACCCAACCAGAGTTCTTCAACTTGTCCCTGAGTCAATCTATCTCAAGCGCTTCAGGTCCTATTGTTGTTTCTATAGACACTTCTATTGGTGGTTGCACTTGTTCTGCCATTTGATGAACTACTTCTTCTGTTGTATCCTCTGTCATTGGCTGGATGGTTTCTTCTCCAACTGCTCCTTCTTCTCCCTGTTGTCTGTCTTTCCCAAATGAAGGCCCCAAATTAGGAATGGTAATGGTTGTTCTCTGCCTGACTTCGTTGTATTTTTGGATGGAACCTTCCCATGCAATTATGATTGAATCAACCTATTGGGTAAAGTCTTATGTTGTATTGGACGTTAGGTCACATGAATTTTCACTCTGAAGGTTGTTCCATTTTTCCTTGCTATTATTGCAGACTTCCTTTAGGGAAAGTAATTGTAGTTGAACCGGAGGTCTCAGGTCTCAGATTATCTTTTTGGTTTTCATTGATTCCTCCTCTATCTGAGCAACTTGCACTTGAATAGCTGCAATTTGTTCATTGATCTTCTAGAGTTGGTCGGAGTCCATGCATTCCTTGTTGTTGGAAAATAATATTTAAAGTTGTTCCCTCATAGGGTATACTGGTTGATTATTTATTGCAAGGTTTCCTAACCATTCATGAAATCTATCCATTAGGGTGTATCCATTAGTCAGTGCTTGTTTCCCGGCTACCACTACACTAAATTTTTCATCTATCATTTGGGCATATATCTCTACTGGATCTGGCAATGTTGATCTTACTATCTCCAACGTTTTCTTCATGTCAAAGTTTATTGCCCCAAACTTGAGCATGCTACTTGCATGTGGTTGTAGCAATTTTCCAATGTGCATGCTGCAATGTCCTTTGGGGCTTCTATGTTGACATTTGTTATCGTCGGCCATAGTGACCGAAATTTTTCTGTCACTTGATTGACTTGCACCTGTAGACCATTATTTTCCTGTCTCAGGTGATCTCTCTCTTTTGTGACCTCCGGTAGCTGTTACTTCTGCCATTCATGTTCTCAAACTAGGTCATTGTGTATCCTTTCATCTCTTTGTGCAACTTACTAGATGGATGCAAATAGTTGCGTTGATGACTAGTGTTGCAGGGTCTTGGTTTGCATTATGTTGCCATCTGGAAATTTGGTTTCAATTGGTAAACAATTGGCAATGGATTTTTCAGAGTGGGAGGTGGGAGAGTTTATTGGTTATGATTGTGGGGTGAACTGGAAGTGGAGGGAATGATATTAGGATTGGGGACCAACACGAAATTTATACGAAATATTGGCTGGTATTGTTCCTTTCCCACTAACTGTGAAATGGTTGTAATTGGTTCTTCACCCTGGAGTGGGCCAAACCCAAGAAGTAAAGATACTAGCAAGGTTGTTTGGGTGACATTGTTTTGGTTGGTCCCTCTAAGCTGTTGGGTTGAGTCTACTTCCATTTATTCAGTTTCCACCCTTGTACTGAGGGGGATGTTTTTCGATAGGGTTGCAGAGGTGGAGTTCGTGTGTGGAGAAGATTCCCACGATGGTGGTGGAATGGTAGATGAATTTTGGGGATTTTCTTCAACAATGGGCGATGTAGATATCAATTTTATAACCTCATCAATAAGGTCGACAATGTGAATCGCTTTAGTAGTTTTGGGCTTCTTTGTTGCCAGGTTCTTGACTATTATTTTCTTCCTGGGTTTTAGTATTGTTGTTTGTGATAGAGTTTCATGGCCAACAGTAGGAATTTCCATGGCTAGCAAAGTTGTCATTATTGGAGTAAACATAGTAGAACCTTGAAAAAACATGGACTGGGTTGCCTCACTTGAAGGTTCACCAAAGCTTGCGATTGTCTGCCTTATTGGAAACATTTGTTATTCCATTTATAGCACCATTGGTTCTATGTCTTCCTTGACCTTTATCTTTATGTCTCTCTCCCACTTCCTCTGCTTGTAACTTGGCCTCAGTACATCAAATATATATGGTATTTTCCTTCATTGATCTCACATGAAACTCTTGACCAAGACCCAATCTCGCTATGGAGTGTTGCCTCAGTTAGAAAAATTTTCTGTGGCTTCATCCTAAAGGTCTTAGGGTGGATACATCTAGGTCTAAGGTACATGTGCCCATGTGAGACTCCAAACCATGTGTCTTGTGAAAATTCATCCAGTAGTAGTTTGGGTGTTCTCTTTTTCAACCTAAATGTGTCCAACATTAGCTCATACCATTTGGTGAAGGCCCCCTTGTTGATTTCCTTGCTGCTCAGGTCTCCTGAAACTCTCCATGGCTCATATTTGAGTGCTATCAATTTCCCTTCAATAATCTGCATCATCTCCCTCCCTCTTGGTGGTCACCACTTCCAGATTGCTAAATTCATAAAGATGTATCTAAATAGGAAATTGGTACTCCTTTTGTAGATATCCTCACAACCTCGAAAATCTCATTTAGTACAAAGGTAGACCAGTTGAGAACTTATCCTTTACAGCAGTGCTCCGCAACTAAGATTGCATCTAGATGGTACTCGTTTCTTGTGAAGTGTCTCATTTTTTTTCCTGCTATGATGTAGCAAGTGAATTTGATCTCAAATTTTCTAATAAGACAAATCTTTGCTCCCCTGCACCATCGCTTTGTTCCATTTTTATATAATAATCATTCTCTCCTTACTTCTTTTCTCTTTGTGTTCCTACTTGGAACACTTTATTCACCACATTTCCTCTTGCCGATAGTCCTGTGAGACGATGGATATCATCTACATGAATTGGATACTCCTTATCAAGCCACAACAATCCTCCATGCATTCTACTAGCTAGAAGGTTTGTGCATTGCATTGCAGCTAGTTCTGTGCCGAGAGTTGGTAGAATCCTTAGATTGATTAATGTGATCACTGTAGACCTATGAAATATTCTTTGACCCTGGTTGTCATTGTGCCATCTTCCTTTGGAACTTTCTCTGTATACACCTCCATCTTCAGCATCGGAAACTAGAAGTGATCCATATGATCATTATTGACCAAGGTTGATTTATTATATTTTCCATCTGGATTTTCCATCATCACAATTCATTGATCGAGTCTATCCTCTAGGACTAAAATAATTCCTTTTTCCATTGATCTTCATCCCTAGTAGACAATTGTTACTGGAGGCCTCAAACTTTTTCCCTTATATCGTTGTTGTTCTTCAAAGGAAATCTGGAGTTCTTCTGCTACCTATGTTTGAAATTCTGTAGCTTCGTGCATTGTCATGCAAATTAAGTAGATAGAATTGACACGATGTTTTCTGACTGGACTTGGCAACTAATTACTACGAAAAATTTCCCCATGCATCTTAATTGTGTTTTTTCACCATCGACTGACTTGGACCTGACATCTATGATGTGTAATGGGGAATGATAGATTTGACCGCATTGTTAATAAATTATTCATGATGGGGTTATTTATTATCTAAATTTGTTCCTAATGGGAAAATATTTTACGGGCCTCTTTCTGACAGTTTTATTATTAGTTACTCACTATGGGAAAGACTACTCATACAGTGGAAAAGACTGACAAAGCATGTGACTATTAAGACAGGCAAAGCATATAACTATCCCCCCTGACTACAAATGGGTTGCGATATCATGTGATTTTTTCTGCAACCTTATTGACGCCTTTTCTTATTCTTGAGAAAAAAAAATACTACAAAAGACATGAACTTCAAATGAACTTGGTAATGACTTGACTAGGTTTTATTAAATACCACCTACTTGTGACCTCATCTCTGAGGCTCCTTAACTTGAATGTGTGGCTTTTGGCATGTGGAAGGGTTTTAGGTGTGCACCGTTCACCCACCTTTCCTAGTAGAATTCCACTATCCAATTGCGCTAGCCTTACCGCTCCAGAATCTTTGATTTGCGCAACTATAAATGGGCCCAGCTAGTGCATCTACAACTTACGAGGGAACCTTTGGAATTTGTTGTCGTATAATAATGCATGACCTCCGACTTGGAATGTTTTCTTTCTGATATGTCTATGATGCCAAGATTTATACCTCTTTTTCTCTACTAACTAGTTAAACTCTGCTAGGAATCTAGATTCATCCAGTTCCATTAGTTGACACATTCTTTCTTTTAATGTTGCATCATCCATTATTTTTATTGCTTGATAAATAAACAAGCTGGGCACTGTGAATTCTTTTGGGACCACCGCTTCTTTCCATATACCAGCTGAAATGGTGTTTGTTTGTGTATTATTTTCACTGTTGTTTTGTATGCCCATAAAGTTGTCGGCACACGTTCATCCCAGTCGTCTGTGTTGGTTGATACAATTTTTGTGAGGCGTTTCTCTAGTATTTTATTAAATTCTTCATTAGTTTCATTGGCCTTTGGGTGGTATGGGCTACTTTTATGATGTTGAATCATGAAGTTTTTAAGAAGGGAATCAATGGTTTCATTAATGAAATGTGTCCCTTGATCACTTGTCAGGGTTTTTGGACATCCAAACCTTGATATTATGTATTCAAAAATAAATCTTGCAGTGGTTTCGGCTATACAGTCCTTGGCTGGTATTGCTCTTGCCAATCATGTGAGATATTTTGTAGCTGTTATTATGTAGCTTGCATGAGAATGTCATGCTGGTGGTGTTATAGGGCTGATGAGTTCTATCGCCCACTTCTCAAAAATTTTCACTGTGTGAATTAGGTTTAAAGGGAGTTCATCTCGACGTCATGGCTTTCCAACTCTCTAAAATGCGTCACAATTTTTAGCGTATTCCTTATAATCCTTGTGGATGATTGGCCACCATAATCTTGTGTGCAGTATTTTCCTTGCAGTGGCTTTCCCTTCAACATGGCCTCTCGCAACTCTAGCATGACATTCCTAGAGCACTTCTTCTCTTTCGTGTTGAATTATATAATGTCTGAGGACTTGATCCGGGCCAATCTTGTAGAGATTTCCTATGGTTAGTTAATAATATGTTTCCCTCACTATTAAATGTCGCGTATGTAAGTAGCCCAAAAATTTCTTCTAAGTAGTCTAGAATTGCTTCTATTCTAAATAAGTTGGCATTGAGTAAGTGATCATCTAATGACCCTTCATTGTCTCCTGTCTCTAGCCTTGACAAATGATCCGACCCCACATTTAGCCTTTTGGGTTTCATGAATACCTCCAATGTGAATTCTTGGAAGAGTAATAACCAATAACATATTCTACCTTCCAATATTGGTTTGTTCACCAAATACTTCAGTGTTTAATGATCTATGAAAAAATTAAATGGTGCTCCCAACAAGTAATGGCTTAATTTTTGCAGAGAGTAAACCACGGCCAGTGCTTCCCTCTCTGTTGTCATATAGTTTCTTTCTGCAGTTTATAATTTTCTGTTGGCATAGTACGTTGGGTGATCCATATTTATTTCTCCCGATTACACCAGTACTTCTCTTAGTGTAGTCCATGATGCATCAATATGTACATGTAATGTCTTGTTCCAATGTGGGTATACAAGGATAGGAGCACTTACCAGTTTCTCTTTTAACTTATTCAATTCTTCTTGAAAAGCCTTCGACCAAGTGAATGTTTCCGTCTTTTTTAGTAACTTCTCCATAGGGGTTGTAATTGATGCCTAATTCCTGATGAACCATCGATAATACCCTGTATGGCCTAGAATGGATTGTAGCTTCTTTACATTATGTGGGGGTTCCATGTTAATGATTGCCGCAACCTTTTGGGGTCTACACACACTCTGTCTTTACAAACAATATGGCCCAACAATGTTCTGAATGGAACCACAAAGATGTATTTTTTTGGATTCAAGGAAATTTTCAATTGTCTACATCTCTCAAACATGACCCTTAACAAGCTTGTGTGTTTCTTTAGTAAACTATGCATTATCCAGTCATCCATGTATACCTCCAAGAACTTGTGAATATAGTCTCTGAATGCATCTATAACGATCCTTGAGAAAACAACAGGTGCATTCTTCAACCCAAATAACATTACGTGATAAGCATATGACCCCCATTCAGTCATAAACATTGTCTTCCTCTAGTCTTCTTCTACTATTCAAACCTGATGGTAGCCCGAAAATACATCAGTGAAGGAATACACTTCATTTCCCGCTACATTTCCCGGAACCTTGTCGCTGAAAGGTGTTGGGAAGGGATCATGCACACATGCATTGTTCAGACTTCATTAATGGACACAAACTCTGATCTCTATTACGTATTTCTTGTTCTGTATAACTATTGGACTAATCCATTACTCTTCGTCCACCAGGAATATAGTTTCGGCTTCTAGAATTTTTTTAATATCCCTCTTGACCTTTTCTTTCACTCTTGGGTTTAGTCTCTATTTCCTGTGCTTTACTGGATGGGCATTTGGTTTCAACACAATATTCATCTCTCCTATGTCCCCTTCCATCCCTTTTATCTCAACTAACAAAGCTGGGAGTAGGTCTTGATATTCTTGCAACAGGTCAAATATCTCCCTTGTTGTTTGTTCATTCCAGTAATCTTTGATGGATGCCATCTTGGGTTTACCCTCTGATCCAATATTATGCTTTCTCAATTTCATCAGGAGTATGTGTGCGCTTCTCCTATAGGACTTTCTTGTATATCCCTTTCCCCTTCTATTTCCTCAAAGGTTAGGTGTCTTAATCCTTCTAAATAGTCTTCATATGGTTTTGCCTCTACTTTGTTGCAAGACATATATTCTGGATAACCTGCTTCATAAAAAATGTTGTAGAAACTTCTCAACAATGCAACCTTCCCATAACTATCCTTGAGTGAACAAGATCTTTTTCTTGGTGTATAAGGTTTTAGTGATGTGTCAATCAATGTCAGCATCTTTGAATTAGAAGCTGTTGCTGAATTGGCTAGCCATGGCATCCCAATCCATTGTTTGTCTATGAAGTTCCTCTTGCATGTACCATGCTTGCATAATGGTTCCTAGAGTGTGTATAAATACATGCACCCAAATATCTTTTGGAAGCCTTTCTCTTTCCCAATTTTCTATGCAGTCCTCTAATACTTCTTAGGATTTGAATTTCCTCTATATTTCACTCTGTTATGTGGTCATCATTCTTCTTAACTAAACCTCTCTCTCATGGCTCACTTTATGGTTCTCCACCACCTTGTCGGGGTGGCGTGTAACGCGATATCTAGTAGTGGAACCTTGTGATCTTGTCTTATGCCTCTGTCTACTTTTCTTAAGAAAAATTCTATTGATTCAATACCGTGGAATTTGGAATATTCGCTTACCTCTCTGCCCCTATCCATTTTATCCTACATATCTTTGCGCAACGTCTGGTATCAAGTTCATATCCCCCTTACTACCATGCATCCCACGTGGTTTCTGAATGAGCTTTTGAGCTTTGAATACTCCTCCAGCTGAAAGATCCTCTGGCTCATCTCTGTCATCCAAAGGTTCCGTGAACCTAGGTCCTTGATATGGGTCCAAGGGTTGTATCACCTGCAACCCTTTTACTTCAAATATCATTAATTCTTTCTCAAGTCGATGACAACATATTTTTTATATTCCAAGTCAATACCAAAGATTACTAGGTACAGGTCCTTGTCACCCATTATATCAATTACTTCAAATTTAGTATATGCTTTTACTCCCGCCACATCCACCTATACATCTTCTAACCTTCCAGTAGGAAAAATATAGTATTGACTTGCCATCCTCAATTGTATTAGTGAATATTTAAGTTGTGGCTTCCCCAATGCCTCCCATGTTTTCCTAGGAAAAATGTTTACATCTGACCCTAGGTATAGCATCATGTACTTGGTCTGGAATCCTGCAATCTCAGCATCGATTCGAAGTTCCCTTCTGGTTCTCTTTGTATTCCTCCACACTCTTCTTGCATGTTTTTCTAGTTAGCTGGAAGATATTGGTTCTTTATATCCCCATCTTCTGGCAACACCTCTTTTAGACTTCTATGAAACTCATTCAACATCTTCTCATCATCAATGATCTGCAGAAATAGCTTAAACCATTCTTCTATTGGTCGAGCATTGTTGAGTGCACGTTTGTCTTATTTCCAGTTTTCCTTTGTCTCTGTCATTCCTTCAGAAAATTTAGCTGCCTCTTAATAATACTGTATTTGTTGTGTGGGGTTGTATGATCTCTTTGAAGATGCTCTGTGAGAAAATGAGGGAGGGTCCACCATACCTCGATCTTACCTTGTCTTCTTTCCTCCTTTTGTAACTATATTTTTGTTAGTTATGGGAAGAGTGTCACTTGTACGAGGCTCTGCATTGATCATATTGGCCCCTCTATGCCTATTTGTCTCTTCCCATTTTGCGATGAGCTCAGGGAAATCCTCTATAGCATGTGTATTGACCCTGCATTGTGAACACCATGGCCTTCTAGGGAGCGGACATTCTCTTGCAATGTGCCCCTCCTAATCACAATTATAGCAGTTTACAGGACCTCTACCTCTAGCTCTTCTTCCTCTTATATTTCCTCCTCTTCCTCCCCTATTAGACTCATTGAATATGAACGTAGAACTATCCAGTCACTCTACTAAAGGCAATATCGAGCTCCTACAAAGTGCAAAAAGGTGTGTAGATTTTTTTAAATTCTTGCTTAAGCTTGGTTTGAAAATTTATTTTGAAGGAATTCAAAGGGCATAGTAGAGCATTATTATTGGTAACTGATTCCCTAAGGAAAGAAAATGTAAAAACCTAGTAAGCAACCTGAAAGCTCTAGCATGACTAATGAAGAAGAAGAAGAAATGCTACAGGATATATCAAAATTACAACACCAAGTGCAACAAATGTCACTCTCACAAAAGCTAACAGAAGCTAAGATAAATGGCGTGGAAGCTAATATGAATGGCATGGAAGCTAAGCTGGACAATTTGAAGATAGATTTGAACACAAATTTGAAGACAGGCATGGCAGGTTTGAAGACAGATTTGACAAATTTTCTACAAAAAATACTTACTAATGGTGAAAGGGTAGTAAAGGAACTCATGATGCAAACAAAAGAAATGTTAATCATGATTTCATAGACTCTAATGTTGGATTGAAAACCCACCATATTTCAAAAATCGATATGAGGGATTTTGATGGCAAGGATCCCGCAACATGTATATTACAAATGGAGCAATTTTTTTATCTCAATAATGTGCAAAACACACAAAAGGTACGTATTGCAACTTTATATTTAGAACCAAATCAGTTTGTATGGTATCAATGGCTTTTCTCTCATAAACAAATTATCACTTGAGCAATTTTTACAGAAGAATTCACAGCAGGTTATGAGGATACAAAAAGCAACACTTTTTTAGCAAATTGATAAGTCTCAAACAAAAGGGTTCAATAATGGAGAACATTGAGGAGTTCCAAAAATTGAACATAAGGGTAAAAAAATATTCCATAGAATCATAGGATTGATGTGTTCATAGGGACTTTAAAGGATAATATCCAACATGATGTTTGCCTTTGGGAACCTGATTCATTAGAGAAGGCATTCAGGTTAGCAAGAAAAATGGAAAACAAAATTATGGCAACCAGGAATCATACCACTCACAACTATAAAGACGGGAGTGTTGTTGCCCCTAGTCTTCCACAACCTATAAGGTTGACACCACAACAATTAGAAGAAAAAAGAGCAAAATGGATTTGTTACAGTTGTGATAGAAAATACACTAAGGGTCATAAGTGTACTGAGAAGAATTTATTCTACATAGATTGTGAAGAGGAAGAAGAAAAGGAGCAAGAAAGTCAAAAGAAGAGGATATACTCCAAGAAAAAAGCCTATATGAAGAACAAATAAATACGACCATATCTTGTAATGCATTGGCAGGAATTACCACTCCTCAAACCATCAAGATAGAAGGACAAATCAAGAAGAAAAAGGTAATAGTTTTGATTGATTCAAGAAGCACCCACAATTTTATTCATTGTAAGGTAGCAAAAGAATTGAATTGCTTCCTATATCCAGCACCAGAGTGTCAAGTGATGATTGCAAATGGAGAAACAATAAATTGCTCTGGAAAATGCCATAATGTCAAGCTATCCATGGGAGAAGATGTATTGATTAGCCCAACGCTTTCCATTCCAATGGGAGGTGCTGATGTTGTACTAGGAGTCCAATGGCTACAATCCTTGGGCACAATAACTTTTATTTTTCAAGAAATTTTCATCAAATTTTCTATGGAAGGAAAGGAAGTTGAGTTAGGGGGTATTTCAGGGAAACCAAAAAAGATAATCAGCTCTAATAGTATAACAAAGCTTCTAAAAAAGGAACAAAGAGGTGTAATTGCACAATTATGTTCGCTAGATGTTTCCACATCGGAATCATCTATTTCTCCAAATCTTCAAAAAGTCCTGGATAATCATTTCAAGGTATTTGAGACTCCTAAAGATCTCCCACCTATGCGTGATCATGATCATGTTATTCATCTAATTCCAGGAAGTGTTCCTCCAAACATCAGGCCGTACAGATATCCCTAATTCCAAAAGAGTGAAATTGAATGTATGGTTGCAAAAATTCTAGAGGCTGGTATAATTCAATCGAGTCAAAGTTCTTTCTCTGCTCCAACAGTAATGGTGCACAAGAAGGATGGATCATGGAGCATGTGTCTGGATTATAGGGAGCTCAACAAGCTCACTATTAAAGATAAGTTTCCCATTCCTGTCATTGATGAATTACTGGATGAATTGCATGGATCATTTACTTCACCAAGTTGGATCTTCGTTCAGGATATCATCAAATCAGAATGAAGACTGAAGACATTCCAAAAACAACATTTAGAACTCATGAGGGTCATTATGAATTTTTGGTCATGCCGTTTGGCCTTACCAATGCACCTTCAACATTTCAAGGTTTGATGAATTCAATTTTCAAACCATTCCTTAGAAAATTTGTGTTAGTATTTTTTGATGATATACTAATCTACATCAAGTCTTGGAAGGATCATGTTGAACATGTTGACAGGGTGCTACAACTATTTGAGGAGAAACAATTATATGCAAAAAGATCCAAATGTTTCTTTGGAGTACAAGAGGTGGAATATCTGGGTCATATTGTATCTCATGAAGGAGTTAAGGTAGACCCTAGCAAAATTAAAGCCATTAAGGAATGGAAAATCCCCACATCCATAAAGCATCTCTGAGGATTTCTTGGGTTGATAGGGTATTATTGCAAGTTTGTTAAGAATTATGGGAGAATAGCAGCACCTCTAACAACATTATTGAAGAAAGATGCATTTTCATGGACTCCAGAAGCAACAAAGGCCCTCGAACATCTTAAAGAGGCAATGTGCCAAGCACCAGTCTTAGCTACACCAGACTTCACAAAATCCTTTATTGTTGTGATGCTTTAGGAAATGGAATTGGTGTTGTTTTAATGCAAGATGAAGACCCATTGCTTTTGAAAGTCATCCAATCAAGGGAAAGTTTTTACACAAAGCTATTTATGAGAAGGAAATGTTGGCAATACTCCATGCACTTAAGAAATGGTGACCGTACCTAATGGGAAGACACTTCAAGGTAAAAACAGATCATGATAGCCTTAAATACTTTTTAGAACAAAGATTATCCTCTGAAGAGCAACAAAAGTGGGTCACAAAGATGTTGGGTTATGACTTTGAACTCATCTACAAAAAAGGGAAGCAAAATGTGGTGGCAGATGCACTCTCAAGAAAGGATGAGGATGTGGAAGCATTGTTGTGTTCCATTTCTATTATCCAACCAGATTGGATAAATGAAGCAAGGGAGGAATGGAAGAATGATGAAGAAGTGTGGGCACTTATTCGAAAGTTACAACAAGATTCCAGTACGTCCGATACATTTAGCTGGAAAAATGATTCGTTATGGTACAAAGATCGCTTATACCTCTGTAAGAATTCCTAGCTAAAACAAAAGATTCTTATGGAATTGCACACTTCTCCCTTAGGAGGGCACTCAGGATTTTTTAAAAATTACCACAGGGTTAAGAAGGAATTTTTTTGGGATGGCCTTAAATCAGATATTCAAAAGTTTGTGGCAGAATGTTTGGTTTTCTAACAAAATAAAGTTGAAACAATTAAGACACAGGGTCTATTACAACCTTTGTCCATTCCAAGCCAACGTTGGGACAAGGTTTCAATGGATTTTATCACAGGTTTACCCAATTCCGAAGGAAAGAGTGTCATCATGGTGGTAGTTGACAGACTTACCAAGTATGCACACTTTTGTGCATTATCTCATCCATTTAAATCCAGTACAGTTTCTACTGCATTTATGGAAACAATTAAAAAGCTACATGGAAACCCAAATATTGTTGTAAGTGACGAAGATCCCATTTTCACTAGAAATGTTTGGACAAAATTGTTTTCTTGTCTCGATACTCAACTATCTCATAGATCATCTTATCATCCTCAATCTGATGGAAAAATGAGATAGTAAACAAATGTTTGGAAGGATCTCTTCGTTGATTTTTCTTTGATAAATAGGCACAATGCATTAAATGGTCGCCTCTGGCTAAATGGTGGTATAACACTTCCTTCCATATTGCAACAAAAATGACCCCATTTATGGCACTTTATGGATATCATCCACAATCCATCACATCATATTTAAGAGAAAATTCTAAGGTTCAAGCAGTGGAAGAACACATCGAGCATCAACAACAAGTTCTCCAACTCTTAAAGGATATCCTCACTTTGGCACAGAATAGAATGAAACAACAGGAAAATCAACATCACAGTGAAAGAAGTTTTGATGTAGGTGACAGGGTATTCCTATGGCTACAACCATATAAACAAATGTCCCTCAAGAAAGCTAAGAAGGATAATAAATTATCACCAAAGTATTATGGTCCATACAAGGTGTTGCAAAAAATTAGTATTATGGCATAAAAATTGGAGCTTCCTGCAGCTTCTTGAGTGCACCCAGTTTTCCATGTTTCATGTTTAAA
>APFE031667081.1:100526-119922 GCA_000404065.3 Pinus taeda
TTGTATCCCTTATCAATATTGTTGTGCCCCTGTTGTCCCAATATTGTTATTACTGTGCCCCATAGAATTCCTCTATTGTTATTTTTGTGCCTTTATATTATTATTATTAGGTTGGCTGGGTTATATTGTAACTCCTTAGACTCCTATATATAGAAAGGAGGCTTTTTCATTTGAATCATCAAGGAATCATTCATTTGTGTAATGTAAAGGAGGTTACCCCCTCGAAGAGGCTGAATTCTAAGGCGTTGATCTATCTTTTCTATATTTTTGTGAGATGGTTTCATAACATTTTGGAGACCCATGATTGATGGCTATCGCAGTCCCTCTCCCCCTCAATACTCATGCAGGTATCTTTTCATGACCTCTATATGCAATGTTTGTTCTAAAGCATCTTGGAGAGTCTGAATATATTTTTGTGTCAGTGGTGTCCTTGTAAGGGGAAAGAGTTCTTTGATGAACAAATCTCCCTAATGATTAGGATCTAAGGTTTAAAATAGCTTAGCAATAGCATCTAAAATCTCTACATCAGTTCCCAAGCAATCTCACCTTCCTTCTTCTTAATTTCCCATAGTTCTGATAATCCCTGCTAGTTAGTCTGAGGTACTTTGAATTCTTGCACGAAGCCTCTCTTAACATCATCTACTGTGGTATTTTGGTTCTATTCTGCCCATTTTATAAACCAATGTAGATCTCTCTCTCTTAACGTGGTCTGCAACTCAATTGATTTAACATTATCTGGTATCTAACGCGCTCTCCATATAACTCTGCAGAGGTACCAGTGTTGTTCTACGTCTTCATTTCCTCTACCAGCAAATTTAGGGTATCTAGTGAAATATCCTGCCATGGTTACCCGGGTGTTCACCAATAACACAAATCCTTTGTTTCCAGGTTGCTAAGATCCTTGAAGTCCTAAATTATTGATACCGTTAATTCCACTGCTATTTACTGTATTAAAACTTGCCTTATATTTCTCATGCATGTTGTGTACCTGTATCAATTTAGCTAACTTAGCAAAGAGTTTATCATGATTATTGTATTGCACTAGGAGAAGGTCAGGATGGATACTACCTGTACTTCAGGTATTCTACTGCTAATCTCTTGCAGATGTTTCATCTTCGACAAATAGTCTTCTCATGACATTACTCATTTCCTCTTCCATTTCCTCTTCACAATTGTTACAAATTTTCTCCTCGAGCATCTTTCCTGCAACATGTAAGGGAGAGTCTCTGTCATTATCTTGGCTTTTGTTCTTCCCATCGAAATTCCTATCTTGTCCTACATCTTCCTCCATTCTCTTTCCTTCTTCTAAATTCCTCGACACTGCTCTTGCTTGGTCGGGTCTCATCTATCCCTCCTTCAGAGTATGTACTTCTCTCTCCTACCACGTTTTAGCCAACAGTGCTCTCTTGTACACTCTAATATATCTAGCTTTCTGGAATCCTTCTACATACATTCCTTCAGAAACATCTATGTTCCCCAACTGGTAGCATCCTCCCCTTAGGACCTTCCCCCAGCACTGGGCGACCATGGTTTTTATAGGTAAAGGTAGCAACCCTTATTCCGCCATGAACATCTTAACCCACAACGACACTTCCCTCACCAACTTCCCTCGTAATATTGAAATGAACATTGCTTCCGCCCTCGAGAAGGACTGATAATTCTCTGCTGCAAACTCAACTATGTATCCATCTATTATAATCTATACCCAAAAATCTTTTGCCCTTGTCAGATCAATATCCAACTATCGAAGTGATGCAAGGTCTAAGGGAGCCCATTTGTGACAGGCTAGTGTCATTCCTTCTAGTTGATTATGCACTTTTAGCCTCCTTAACCAATTATACAAGTCTTCTAGGAACTTAAACCAGAAGATCTCATACTGGTCACTCACAACCTCAGAGTACAAAGTCTCTTTACTCACTTTGGTAATAGGTTGACCCCTTGGAATAACTTGTTCTGATATAAACTGATTTATTCTTTTATCCCACCAATCTTGAATCTCTTTTTTAAATATTCTTGGCACCATATTCCAAACTAGTTCTTATAACTTCAAGCCCCAGTAATGGAACCATTTGTTGACACAAAAATGACATCAGGGAAGGACCCTAGGTTCAGGCACAGAGAGCCAACAATGGATCATTTTAGTCTAGGACAATGCCAACATTTTCACCTTACCCCGAGGGATAAGGAGTCTCATTCGAGGCATCTCATGACCGAAACTAAGAAGGGTTCAATATAGGGTCATGGATATCTTAACCATTACTCTATATACATCTCTGTGTATCTATTCATACAAATAGTATATCAACCTGATGATCAATATAACTTGGGAATAGACTCGCAATGCATTCAAAATTTTATTGGGTCCATACACCATAACCAAAGACACACATCATACCAAATAACTAGTCTGATTTCTCAATTATATTAATCTAACATAAAGTTAATTACATTATATATTTGGCGTCAACCATATAAAATTGCATGAAATAAACGGTTCATATAACATTGCAAATCACAACGGACTTCAACTCTAGCTCCCAGGTCACTACTCTACCCTTCAGGTTGGATTTATGGTAGCCTGCATCCTCCTCACAGCTCATCTGTGACCAGAACAATTCAACCCCTCTCTCCTTGCGCCCTCATTCTTTTGTATTCTCCACTCATGTTTGCACTAACAGTTCCACTTGGCATTCTCTTTCCTCGGCTGCCTGTAGTCCGCCTTTTCCACTCACTTCCCTTGCCACAACGATCCCGCAGCTACCTATTCTTGTTTCCCTTCCCAGCTATCTTCTCTGCAACCTGACTGTTTCTACTGTCACCTATTTCTTCTTCTTTGTATCTTCAAAATCTTTCAAAATTCAAAATGAATGCCCCAACTCAAATGCTCAGCGAGAAGAGGCTAGTAGATTGAATGGGAAGTTAACCAATCAGCTGAGTGAGAAATAAGATTACTATGTGAGATTACAAAATGAAGTACTCGCATTGAGACATGGCTTAGAAAATTCAAATACGGAGTTGTCTCAATGATCCAAGATGTTTTCTCTTATAGATGTATAGAAAATAATCACATGTAAAATTGCAGCTTAACACAAATATGTGCACATAAGAAAAAAATAAGTAAACACATAAAAGGCACAAAAGAAGACATCAAGGCTTGATAAGGGAGTTCATCCAATTCGGACTACGTCTCTGGGTGCAACTCAACAATGGGGAGGCCTTTCTTATTAAATGGCATGAAAGAAAAGAGAAATACAATCATCAACTGTCCACAAGAGGCTTATACCTCCAATCTACAAGATGGATATCAAATGGATGTCTGATATGTAGAGGTAAGTAGCAACAAAGCATCTGTAGCAATGAAAGGGGCTGGAGTCATGTAACCTGTCTAAGCACAAAAAAGTAACACTCTTAGCCTCCTGCCAAACGAAACAACGTGCTGCCCGAAAATGCCTCCTCTCACTCTTTAAAATTATCATGGCTTTATAATGGATTCTTTGGAAAGAATCCCACTCAAATCGGGGCTTCTCTAGCTCATAATGGAGCCTGGTATCGTGGATGGATCAGCGGGCACAACCACCTCTTAAACTGGCCTTTTTATCATTGAGGCGATAAGGCCTTAAAAATCTTGAAAACATTGAAAATCCACCCCAAAACCATTTACCCAGACTTCAAAAATCATTAAATCGGGCACATATTCCATATCAAGTCCAACCTAAGGATGCAAATCAGCGTATCATTTTCCTAAAGACCCTGTAACCAGGGAACTACTGACCACCGATCACTAATCAATGATATCAGCGTCAATCGCTCACATCAATGTTCGCCCATATATCCCGCCAATTGTGATTCTACTGATTATTTAATTGCCGACTGCTCTGCCTGCTCACTGATATGTGTAAGACCTCCAATCCGATTGTCTCTGGTCTGCTGGTCCAATCTGATCGAAGATCGGCGATTGGGGGTTCCACTGCATAGAGATTAAGTCCGCCTCCATAAGTCCTCCGATAGTGATGTTGCCTTTAAGGTTCAAAACCCATTTTCAAAGGAAAATCCTCATTTTCTTAAGGATCAAAGCAACCTTCCTTGTGTGGTAACTTCATCATCTGGACTCGGAATTAAGTGCCACTAGCACCATTGGAATCCTGATGATGAGATCTACACTCTAATCCTGATTTGACTTCATTCTGATCACTTTGATTTCTGATCTTTTCCATGCCATTGTATTTGAAGATCCACATGGATCAATCCTCCCCATTAAGGAGCTTTTGGACCGCCAAAATATTTTCATTAGTCATTTGGAAAGTGAGGGAATTTCTCCCTCGCTTTCTCTTTCTCCATCCATCTGGCCTTGCTGGGGTGCATTCCCTTGAATACAACTTGAAGGTATTCTACATATCCTCACCGTGAAGTCTTGGTTCTTCTATCAAGGATGATGTCTTCAAGCAACTCATCAAGACATTCTGGTGCAAAATAATTGACTGTAGGAACTTTTCCCACCTCATCAGTGTCCATGATCAAAGGTGGTTCATACAGCTTTGGGTTCTCCACATTCACTACTGAGTACATCTGTATATATACTGGCAAGTCAAGACAAAAGGCATTGTTCCCAATCTTCTCCAATATGGTGAATGGTCCATACCGTACTGGCCGCAACTTCTTTCCTTCTCCCTTTATCCTGTCTTTGCTGATGTGGAATCAAACCTTGTCACCCACTTGGATTTGATGGTCGACTTGGTGTTTATCATGTTGAACCTTATAACGGGCTTGACTTTTCTGCAGCTACTCTTGCACTGCTTGGTGAATCAACTGGATTCATTGAATGAACTTCTAAGCTTCATCCCTATCATTACGTCCACTGGAGCCATATTCCCTTCCAAAGACTATACCAAAAGGGTCCTTTGGCAGGTAACAAAAACATGTCTCGAATGGTGAATGCTACATCGATGGATGCACTGCTCAGTTGTAGGAATGTTGTACATAGGGGAGATGTTCATCCCACAACTTAGGATGTTTCCCACAATAGCCTCGTAATAAGTATACCATGGTACGATTAACAACCTTTGTCTATCTGTCGGTCTATGGGTGAAATGACTTGCTTCTTTTCAGTTTGGTGTCCATCATCCTCCACAAACTAGTCTAAAACTCTCCAAGGAAGCGAGAGTCTCGATCTAACACAATTGATGTGGGTAATCCAAAGTGGACTTAAACATGCTGAAATAAAAGAGAAGTAGTCTACTTTGCAGTAATCTGCTTTTTACAAGGCATAAGAATACACATTTTGCTGAAATGGTCAACAACAACATACAAATAGTCATGACTCTTCCTAAACAAAGTAAACCTCCTACAAAGTCCATTGAAACACTTTCCCATGGACGAATTGGAATAGGGAGTGGTGTGTAGAGCCCAAGTTTTCTATTAGAGGGCTTTGAAGCAGATCACATCACACAACCCTTTACATACAGAATCACAATGTTTTTCATATGAGGCAAGAAACAAAATCTTTGTACATGACATAAAGTATTTTCAAACCTAAGTGTCCAGAAACAAGAGAGGTGTGGGCCTCTCAAACTACATGTACTCTTTCTCTAGTGGGAATACACAATTTACCAAGGTGATACAACAATTTCCCCTGCAAGTGATATTTGTCCACCTATGAACCATGGGTTAGTTTTGCATAAACCTCCTTAAAGTCATCATCATTAGCATATTGTTCAACATAACTTTCAAAAGATAACGAAGAATTATGAAAAATAACATAAGCTGAAATAGGAGGGCGAGATAGAATATCGGCCACTTTATTGCTAGTGTCCTTCTTATACTTTATTACTAGATCAAATTGCTGAAGAAAGTCCATCCACTTGAAATGACAAGATTGCTGCAACTTGTTTTGTGACTGAAGGTACTGCAAGGGCTGATGATTTGTATGGATGATGGTCCCCTTGCCGATCAGGTAGTGTTTCCACTTTTTCACACTCTACACCAAGGCATAAAGCTCCTTGTCATAGGTGGGATAGTTTATCACAGCTTGAGAAAACTTCTTAGAATGGTAAAAAATCGGCTCCTTTTGCTGCATCAGTATAGCTCCCATGGCATAACCACTGGCATCTCTTTCGATCTCAAATGGCTATTGGAGATTGGGTAAGGCTAAGACTGGTGCGGTGCTAATTTTTTCCTTCAATGTTTCAAAGGAATTTTGTTGTCTTCTTCCCCATTGGAAGACCTGTTTCACACTTGTTAATGTGTGCAAAGGTGCTGCAATAACAGAGAAATTAGCAATAAATCTCCTCCAATACTGGATTGCACCTAAAATGCTAAGGACCTCAGTTACACTAGTAGGCTTAGGCCAATTTACAATTGCTTCAAGTTTAGAGGGATCAATTTTTAACTGACCATGACCAACAATATGACCTAGGTAACCCAAAGAGGTTTCCCTGAATTCACACATTGACAATTTTACAAAGAGTTTTTCTTTCTTGAGCACATCAAGCACTTTCTTTACATGAATCACATGTTAAAACCAAATTTTGCTAAAAATTAGTTGTTATCGGGAAAACTAGTGTATATTCAGAGCTACTAGCCCCACTAAGATGGGTGGCTATCTTAGAAACAAACAAACTAAAGTTACTTGTGTTTTCCTTTACGAGAAGTAGATGAGAGAGAAGCAGAGAGTACCAACCTCAGTCTTCTGCTTGGCTCCTTGCTTGTTTCCTCTCTCCTTTGACAGATCTTTGCTGCCCCTTCCTCGCTTGTCCCGCTTCAAAGAACACCTCTAGAGTCAAAGCAGCATAATACCATCAAAGCGTAGAGATCTACAATCATAAACAATATAGGATCAGATATATATTGACCATACAAAAGCATATATCAATTCAAGATTTAAAGACATACAAGAATATGGAGGAAAACTCAAATAGATTTTTTGATAGAAGTAGTAGAAGAGAGGATTACAACCCATTGATCTGACCCAGTGCCATCCTCCCAGCATGAAATCCCTTCTTCACCTCATGAAAAGCTTGATCACCTAACACTATGATGTTCCACAAAGAAACCACCAGCACTTCCTTACAAGATGAAAAACTCCAACCCTTGGATCTCTAGGATGAGGGATCCATATATAGATGTTTGCAGGTGGGTGATTCAGCTTTTGGGATTTTGATTAGTGTCCTCTCTCTCATATTTCTTGGTTCCACTTGGATATTTTATGATCTCTTACTCATCCCTGGGCGAATTCAAAGAGGCAAGTGTCACAGGAGAAGTTTCTGGAAGATTCCATGATTATCCACCTTGCAAATTGTCTTTACCATTTGTCTACTCTCGCCCATCACACCCCATTAGAGGGATTTTCAGTATGCATCACACCCCCATGTGCATTAGGTGGGACGCATCGAACTTTGACCATGGAGCAGGTGAGATGGTCGAGTTTTGACCAGTTCTGAGTAGGTTTTCATGGAGAACTTCTGGGAGATGATGTAATTAGTTGACCTTGTTCCTTCAGGGTATGAAACAAAACTTTTAGGGACTTACAAGCCCCTGGTTTATTGACATATAAGATTGGGGTTGTAGTGCCCAAATATGTCTATAACAGTTGCCCCCTAAAGCATGAGGTCGTAAATCTTTTGATTTCGGGTGAAATTCTTTTTCATGAGGATCCAAGGTTTTTCAAATTGGAAGGTGACCTGTAATAAGATACAATACAATACGTTATCTTCATAATATTTTCATGATCTAGCTGAGGTGGGCATTCCCATGCTCAACTTTATAAATTCATTTTCATGTACAGAGGACAGACAACCGTCTGTATGGAAAACTAATGATTATGATAGAGCCATCATCCTTTGGTTTGGATGATTATCTGTGCAGCTATGATGTACATTTGATGTATTTATTTTCCTGAATATATCGCAGCCTGGATGGATGAAACTAGATCCAAGGTCTTCAAACTCATTCAATCTTTGCTCGAAGTACAAGTCGATCCATGTGAAAAGATGTTCTGAAGTCGAACGTGGAAAGACATCACCTGATTACGAGCCAATGATGTAAGCTGTTAACAGGCACGAGAGGAATCACTGTTAATGATAATGACCCCCATGGTACTACAGTACAATTCACGTGGTGTGAAAATGGGACTTGGTTTCGAACACCACATAAAATCTTTCGTTCGAAGGCCATTAACGTAAACCTATCACCAAAAGTGAGAAACTTGCCATTGAGGCATGCAAGCTTCAAAGTACTGAAAGGGTTGTTCCTAAGTCAACTTCTTGGATAATGAGCTGATGTCGACAAGAAGTGACCCGTCATAGGAGGGCTGTAATGAATCCCACATCTATGACACGAAACAAAGCAAATGATTTTGTGGAGGTGAAAACGATCTGATGATACAAGGTTCAGGGTGGAGGTCATGAAAGAATGAAGCATGAAGGTATTGCAGCAGATGAGACACAAGCTGGGTCGGTGAATTCTCTAAGCGACTTTTCTTGAACATATCGGTGACACTGAAATGGATTGGTAGCGTTAACCCTAGAAATGGATGGTACGGTGGACCAATGGTGATATGACCGGTGAACGGAATAACCCAACCCGACTCAATCATGGTGATGGAGTGAAAGTGTCATGTTCAAGAGCGACCTGCTACCAATAAAGTTTCTTCAAGTTTTCTTCCTAATTTTTCCCTAGTCATTTCTGACTAGTACCTCTTTATTTTTATCAAGCTTGAGGAGGATAACATATGCTTGTTCTATAATTTTCCCTTCGGGCAAACCCGTTGCTATGTTTTAAAGAGCCTAGCGAAAGTGAAACTCATTCTTGTCTGCATGGACAAGTTTGTCGCTATTGTTTTAAAGAGTTTAATGACAAAGATAACTCAGTCCTTTTCAATTTTAGAGACTCTGAAAAGAGCCGGAAAGGAAACTCCAGTAATCGTTTTTCGTAATATAATCCCTTAAGTCCGAAAAAGTATAAAATAATACGAAAGGGATGACATTTCGATAGTTTTAACGAGCCGAACAAGACAAGCGCTAGATATTTTTGTGTAATGATCCCTCAGGTCCAAAAACATTAAAATATAGAGGAGGGATAGCACTTTCGATCACTTTAATGAGCTGGAGAGGCCAATTTCTCAGAAATCTTTTCATATTTTACGAGTTAGATGAAAAGAGCTTAAAGGAGACTTGTTTTTTGAGGAACGAGTGATATTTTCGGGTAGCAGCTTGTTCCAGGTGAGGCTTGGAACTTTTCAATCATGGTAGTGTAAAGAATATGGCTAATAGAATCACTCGTCGCAACTGTTCCTCAAAAGGGGTAAACAATCAAAAGGAGGCGTATGATCAGCTAAAAAAGAGTGGAGGTGATGGTAAGAACATGGCCAAGGCTCAAAAGCTGATGATAATGTGATCACAATGGTTATTTACTGAAGGTGGGTTCACTTTTTAATGAGCTTAAACTTTGGTGGAACATATGCTCATTGCTAGGTTTATTTTTTAACGAGATTGAACTTCGTGTAAAACTTCTCGTGCCAATCGTATAATAAGATGTCTCATCGATAGGTTCATTTTTAGGGAGCTTGCCCCATTCGAAACTTTTCTCCGGATCCTTTCATTATGTAAGCTAGGAATGACCAATCCTATGAGTTTAAAGGGTTAAGAACCTACAAACTAAGAAAATAAATGGTCGCTTTTCACCTTCATGCAAAAAGGTTTGCATGCCCCCAGGTATAACGAAGTAGAGTTCCCAGGTTACCATTCAATTTCTAGACAGAACACTTCCTTGGCTCTATCAGGAAAGGCATACCTTCTCACAGAGGAATCTTATTCTAGTTTAATCCCATTTTCCTAAATGAACAGGTGTGTCAGACTAGTCATATTCCTATGCAGAAACCTACCTTATAACTGGGGTTTTCCTGCTGAAGCAGACCAAGGTGCATGCCCCCTGGGTTTCAGTCACAATCACCGAATCACTCGCGCTCATCAGGTGGATGGACTAGAGATTGATGAGACATTCCTTGAACAAAAAGACCAGTTAGGGATGGCATTTGACTATTAGCTATGCGTGAGCCGGGGAATGAAAGCTAGTCTACGAGCTAGATCACTCTGCCTTCATGTGGAAAACACATCACTCGAAAGAGTGAGGAAACTTTAGCTCCCATGCTATAAATGTAGTCACGCCCAAGGAGTAGATTGTAATCTAAAAGTCCTTGGACTACCATTACATTCAGGTAGACAATTTTCTTTCTCAAAGTTATAGGAAAACTTGGAAGGATCCCTGAAAGTCGACTGGTTCCTTTGTCAAAGCCTGTCAGATTTTGCATCTCAGGCAAAAGCGATGGTGAACCAAGATCTTTCCAAGCAGTTGAGGAAAGGATACTCACAAAAGCCCCTTCATCTATGATAGTACCAACCATGATCATTCTGTAAGCTTGTACTATGATTCACAATGGTACATTGGATGGTAGGCGGGGTCTGCCTAGTAGATTCGAGTTGAAGGAAATGACTAGGTTGCTTCGAGGTGGGATCGAATAAATGGCCGGATAAATCTCTGATGAACTTCCGTCCTGTGGTAAAGGAATGGGTAGATTTATCAAGAAAACTAGTGTCCATTTAGAGCTGCTAGTCCCACTAAGATGGGTGGCTATCTTAGAAACAAACAAACTAAAGTTACTTGTGTTTTCCTTTACGAGAAGTAGATGAGAGAGAAGCAGAGAGTACCAACCTCAATCTTCTGCTTGGCTCCTTGCTTGTTGCCTCTCTCCTTTGATAGATCTTTGCTGCTCCTTCCTTTCTTGTCCTACTTCAGAGAACACATGTAGAGTCAAAGCAACATAATACCATCAAAGCATAGAGATCTACAATCATAAACAATATAGGATCATATATATATTGACCATAAAAAAGCATATATCAGTTCAAGATTCAAAGACATACAAGAATATGGAAGAAAACTCAAATAGCTTTATTGATAGAAGTAGTAGAAGAGAGGATTACAACCCATTGATCTAACCCAGTGCTATCCTCCCAGCATGAAAGCCCTTCTTCACCTCATGAAATGCTAGATCACCCAACACTATGATGTTCCACAAAGAAACCAACAACACTTCCTTACAAGATGCAAAATTACAGCCCCTGGATCTCTAGGACAAGGGATCCATATATAGATGTTTGTAAGTGGGTGAGTCAGCTTCTGTGATTTTTATTAGTGTCCTCTCTCTCATATTTCTTGGTTCCACTTGGATATTTCATGATCTCTTACTCATCCCTAGGTGAATTCAGAGATGTAAGTGTCACTGGAGAAGTTTCTAGAAGATTCCATGATCATCCACCTTGCAAACTGTCTCTGCGATTTGTCTACTCTCGCCCATCGCACCCCATAGAAGGCATTTTCATTATGCATCACACCCTCCGTGTGCATTAGGTGGGATGAATCGCACTTCGACCATGTAGCAGGTGAGATCGTCCAATTTTGACCAGTTCTGAGCAGTTTTTCATGGAGAACTTCTGGGAGATGATGTAATTATTTGACCTTGTTCCTTTAGGGTATGAAACAAAACTAACTATTAGGGAGTTAGAAGCCCTTGGTTTATGGACATTTAAGATTGGGGTTGCAGTGCCCAAATATGTCTATAACATTTGCCCCCTAAAGCATGAGGTCGTAAATCTTTTGATGTTGGGTGAAATGCTTTATCATGAGGATCCAAGGTTTTTCGAACTGGAAGGTGACCTGTAATAAGATACAATACAATACATTATCTTCCTAATATTTTCATGATCTAGCTGAGGTGGGCATTCCCATGCTCAGCTTTATAAATTCATTTTCATGTACATAGGACAGACAACCATCTATATGGAAAACTAATGATTCTGATAGAGCCATCATCCTTTGGTATGGATGATTATATGTGTAGCTATGATGCACATTTGATGTCTTTATTTTCCTAAATATATCGCAGCCCGGATGGATGAAACTAGATCTAGGGTCTTCAAATTCATTCAATCTTTGCCTGAAGTACAAGTCGATCCATGTGAAAAGATGTTCAGAAGTCGAACATGGAAAGACATCGCCTGATTACTAGCCAATGATGTAAGATGTTAACAAGCACGAGAGGAATCACCAATAATGATAATGACCGCCAAGGTATTGCAGTATAATTCACGTGGTGTGAAAACGAGACTTGGTGTCAAACACCACGCAAAATATTTCAGTCGAAGGCCATTGATGTAAACCTGTCGCCGGAAGTGAGAAACTTGCCATTGAGGCATCAACCTTCAAAGTACTGAAAGGGTTGTTCCTAAGTCAACTTCTTGGATAATGAGCTAATGTCAACAAGAAGTAACCCATCGTAGGAGGGCCTTAATGAATCCCACATCTATGACATGAAATGGAGCAAATGATTTTGTGGAGGTGAAAACGATCTGATGATACAAGGTTCAGGGTGGCGGTAATGAAAGAATGAAGCATGAAGGTATTGCAGTGGATGAGATACAAGCTGGGTCGGTGAATTCTCTGAGCGACTTATGTTGAACATATCAGTGACATTGAAATGGATTGGTAGCGTTAACCCCAAAAATGGATGGTACGGTGGACCAATGGTGATATGACCGGTGAACAAAATAACCCAACCCGACTCAATCATGGTGGAGTGAAATAGTCATGTTCAAGAGCGACCTGCTACCAATAAAGTTTCTTCAAGTTTTCTTCCCAATTTTTCCCCAGTCATTTCTGATCAGTACCTTTTTATTTTTTTCAAGCTTGAGGAGGATAACATATGCTTATTCTATAATTTTCCCTTTGGGCAAACCCATCGCGATGTTTTAAAGAGCTTAGCGATAGTCAAACTCGTTCTTGTCTGCATGGACAAGTTTGTCGCTATTGTTTTAACGAGTTTCAATTTTAGAGAGTCTAAAAAGAGTCGGAAAGGAAACTCCAGTAATCCTTTTTCGTAATATAATCCCTTAAGTCTGAAAAAAGTATAAAATAATACGAAAGGGATGACTTTTCAATAGTTTTAACGAGCTGAACAAAACAAGCACTCGATCTTTTTGTGTAATAATACCTCAGGTCCAAAAAGATTAAAATATAGAGGAGGGATAGCACTTACGATCACTTTAACGAGCTGGAGAGGCCAATTTCTTGGCAATCTTTTCATATTTTACGAATCAGATGAAAAGAGCTTAAAGGAGACTCATTTTTTGAGGAACGAGTGATATTTTTGGGTTGCAATTGGTTCCAGGCGAGGCTTGGAACTTTTCAATCATGGTAGTGTAAAGAAGATGGCTAACAGAATCCCTCGTCACAATTGTTCCTCAAAAGGGGTAAACAATCAAATGGAGGCGTATGATTGGCTAAAAAAGAGTGGAGGTGATGGTAAGAACACGACCAAGGCTCAAAAGCTGATGATAATGCGATCGCAATGGTTATTTACTGAAGGTGGGTTCATTTTTTAATGAGCTTAAACTCTGGTGGAACATATGCTCATTGCTAGGTTTATTTTTTAACAAGCTTGAACTTTCGCGTAAAATTGCTTGTGCCAGTCGTATAATAAGCATTTCTCATTGATAGGTTCATTTTTTAGAGAGCTTGCCCCATTCAAAACTTTGGTCTAGATCCTTTCATTATGTAAGCTAGGAACGACCAATCCTACGAGTTTAAAGGGTTAAGAGCCTACAAACTAAGAAAATAAATGGTCTCTTTTCACCTTCATGCAAAAAGGTTTGCATGCCCCCAAGTATAAAGAAGTAGAGTTTCCAGGTTACCATTCAATTTTCAGATAGAACACTTCCTTGGCTCTGTCGAGAAAGGCATACCTTCTCATAGAGGAATCTTATTATAGTTTAATCCCATTTTCCTAAACGGACAGGTGTGTCAAACTAGTCATATTCCTACGCACAAACCTACCTTATAACTGGAGTTTTCCTACTGAAGTAGACCAGGGCGCATGCCCCCTGGGTTTCAGTCACAATCACTGAATCACTTGTGCTCATCAGGTGGAAGGACTGGAGATTGATAAGACATTCCTTGCAAAAAAATACCAGTTAAGGATGGCATTTGACTATTAGCTATGTGTGAGCCGGGGAATGAAAGCTAGTCTACGAGCTGGACCACTCTACCTTCATGCAGAAAACACATCACTCAAAAGAGTGAGGAAACAATAGCTCCCATGCTATAAATGTAGTCACGCCAAAGGAGTAGATTGTAATCTAAAGGTCCTTGGACTACCATTATGTTTAGGTAGACAATTTTCCTTCTCAAAAGTATAGGCAAACTTGGAAGGATCCCTAACGATCGACTCGTTCGTTTGTCGAAGCTTGTCAGATTTCGCATCTCAAGCAGAAGTGATGGTGAACCAAGTGCTTTCCAAGTAGTTGAGGAAATGATACTCACAGAAGCCCCTTCATCTATGATAGTACCAACCATGATCATTATGTATGCTTGTACTAGGATTCAGAATGGTACATTAGATGGTAGGCAGGGTCTGCCTAGTAGATTCCAGTCGAAGGAAATGACTAGGTTGCTTGGAGGTGGGACCGAATAAACGGTCGGATAAATCTCTAACAAATTTCCTTCCTGTTGTAAAGGAATGGGTAGATTGCCCCCATGTTCATCGGAGTATGTGTTTACAAAAATAATTTGAACGATGTCATTCTCATCCTCCTTAGTGAGAGTATCATCTGAAGGTGGAGCCTCTGAAGACAAGATTGGATCAACTGTCATCTCGACCTATTTACTTTGGTCTAGGGTGGACTCATAGGGTTTATCTTCAATGATAGGTGCTTCGACCAACAACAAAGGTGTGTCAATCTGATTTTCAACTAGCGATGGACTCAGCAAGAGTTTATTGTATCCAGGAGGAAGTCATAGTGGTGAAGCAGGACGGTTATCCAAGACACTTTTAGCTTCGTCTAGGAAGGGACAATGGTGGATAGCATGATTTCCTTTGCACAGTCTACAAGGAATTTTAGATCTTCCTTTTTGTATAGTGACTTTGTTTTCACTAGTTGATTGCGTACTCTCAACATGATCGTTAGAGGTTGAGGACACCGAATTATGCAAGCTGGGAGACCAGTCCCTTAAGATCCATCGGATACAAGGACAATCTCGATGATAGTGGTCCCCTTTGCAAATGACACATGGAGATTTAGGTTTGGATGCTGTAGTGTGTGGATTTTCACTAGATGATGCTTGGTTGCCCCCTTTCACCATTGGCTTCTTCTTCTTCTTCTCACTTACTTGGTCCTTAGCTTTACTAGCTTCACCAAGCAAAGAGGAAGAAGGAGAGGGAGAAACAAACGAAGTAGAAGGTTGGGGGGCAACTCTAGTATCATCTGGTTGCTAATTTCATTGCTCAATAATCACAGTGCTTTGAACGATAGAGGTGGAGAAGAGCCATACTGGGAGGCCAATTGTCAATCCTAGAAGGGACAATGTGGCCATATGAGGTGCACCAACATCTCCCCAAGAGGAGAAAGGACTAGCATTTCCCCCAAGGGGAAATCCTTGGCTGGTGGACTCCATTTTCTCAACCTAAGATAAACGAGAGAATAGGGATGTTATTCTGATTAAAATAAATTTTATGACACTTTGACACAACTTGCTTTTTCAATTTTTAAGAGTCGAGAAAAAGCTAAAGATGACTCTAGTCACCTTCGATTTTTAATGAGCCTGAAGTGACAAGTGATCAAATGGACCTTTTCTTTTAAGGAGTCTGAAAAGGAACGAAAGTGACTACTTTGGAAATCTAGACAGAGGGATTACCAAACCAATCACAAAACTACAGAATACATTTTACAGTACGTCAGTCAATATTCCCGAATGCTGTGTTCAGTGCATTGCGATCGATAGGGTGGCAGACATGGCTTCCAAAGGATAAAAGATATAGCCTATTGTGGTCTCCCAATATATACTCGACGGTATGTGGGAGCACAAGTCCGTACTGGCACTTGTCATCTCAAAGAGGAGGAATCACCCAACCTACGATGAAAGCGATAGTTACCAGGCTTTATGACGCCGGAATATGTCTCTAGCCTAGACTTCTAAATGTTGTGCGTTAGGTTCCAAAGCGTTTTTATGTTCATTGAATTTATTTTACAGTTGATCTTGCTTAAGAAATTTGCCTTTCAGGTTCACTACGTGATGTAGATATACAATTCCTAAATATGCAATCTAAGATGATAAACAGTCGTTTACTCTTTTTTTTTGCAATGAAAATCCTAGCTACTAAGGAAAGAGAAACGAAATTCTTTCAAAATAGAGCAGAGAGCACACACTAGATGCACTGTCCTAAATCAATCAACAAGCAGTCTAAATGAAAATGCACATGTATGTATTTATTTTCCGCTTTCTTAATGTGTGAATGACAAAAAGAATGCTAAGTACAAATCTGAACTATCTTTTCTCTCAAACCGACAGTACTAACAATTTTCTTTTCAAAAGACGAAAGGAAGATAAAGATGACACTTTGTGATTTTGAATTGAAAACTGTTTTCGACACTTGAAATACTATTAATTTAAATCAAATACAAGAGTAACAATGTAATCAACTCTCAAAAATAGGAGGATTCTTTTATTTGACTGAAAACGACACTTGTGACACTTTCAAATCAAAAGACAATAGTTTGATTAAGATACTGTTTGTAAAAGAGAATTGTAAATGGCAAAAAATACATAAAAACATTCACAATTCTTTGTACAATGGAGGTTGAATAATGCAAAGGAAGGGAGTTTCAACAGTGGTATACTGATCACAGACAGTAAAACTCCTAAATAAAGCTAAAGAGAGTGAAGAAAAAACAAAATCTAGAGGCAGAAACAGTCTTATCTGATCATCGTACCTGTAACACAGGGAAACAGGGATACATCTCACCTATAGCACATGACAGGTGCAATGCATCCAGACTGTCAGAAGGAGACACTATGATGGTCCAAGGATGAGGCTTTAACTTGGTTTTTGGTCACATTTTGCATCTTAGTTTAGGGATTTAATGCTGAGCTAATGATAGTCAGTGAATACAAAGTGTAGGGGCTGATCTAATGAGGTTACTTGAGCCACCACCATGGCACTTAGGATGTTTGCAAGTCAGATGGTTAATTCATAAACTAACCTGGAGATTGACTGAAGCAACATTTATCTACTTTGCAGTTGCATAGCATAAGCAGTTCGAAGGCTAGCTGGCTTGACTTCAGGCTCCATCTGTAGTTTATAAAGAAAACAAATATAATCAAGCAAACAAGCTATTCGATCCCCAACAGAGTCTCCATTTTGTTATCAGGAAAACTAGTGTCCATCCAGAGCTGCTAGTCCCACTAAGACGGGTGGCTATCTTAGAAACAAACAAACTAACGTTACTTGTGTTTTCCTTTACGAGAATTATATGAAAGAGAAGCAGAGAGTACCAACCTTAGTCTTCCACTTGGCTCCTTGCTTGTTTCCTCTCTCCTTTGACAGATCTGTGTTGCTCCTTCCTCACTTGTCCCACTTCAAAGAACACCTGTAGAGGAGAAGTAACATAATACCATCAAAGAGTAGAGATCTACAATCATAAATAATATAGGATCAGATATATTGACCATACAAAGCATATACCAATTCAAGATTCAAAGACATACAAGAATATGGAGGAAAACTCAAATAGATTTATTGATAGAATTAGTAGAAGAGAGGATTATAACCCATTGATCTGACCCAGTGCCATCCTCCCAACATGAAAGCCCTTCTTCATCTCATGAAAATCTAGATCACACAACACTATGATGTTCCACAAAGAAACCAACAATACTTCCTTACAAGATGCAAAATTCCAGCCCCTGGATCTCTAGGATGAGGGATCCATATATAGATGTTTGCAGGTGGGTGATTCAGCTTTTGGGATTTTGATTAGTGTCCTCTCTCTCATAGTTCTTGGTTCCACTTGGAGATTTCATGATCTCTTACTCATCCCTGGGCAAACTCAGAGAGGCAAATGTCACAGGAGAAATTTCTGGAAGATTCCATGATCATCCACCTTGCAAACGGTCTCTGCCATTTGTCTACTCTCTCCCATTTCACCCCATAGAAGGGCTTTTCAGTATGCATCACACCCCCTGTGTGCATTAGGTGGGATGCATCACACTTTGACCATGGAGCAGGTGAGATGGTCTAGTTTTGACCAGTTATGAGCAGTTTTTCATGGAGAACTTTTGGGAGATGATGTAATCAGCTGACCTTGTTCCTTTAGGGTATGAAACAACACTTTTAGGGAATTAGAAGTGCTTGGTTTATAGACATATAATATTGGGGTTGTAGTGCCCAAATATTTCTATAACACTAGTATATCATCTAAATACATGAGAACAAACTCATCAATGAAAGGCTGAAATATATTATTCATAACCTGCATAAAAGTGGTTGGAGCGTTGCAAAGCCCAAATGGCATCACCATCCATTCGAAGAGCCACTGCTTGGTTTTGAAAGAAGTTTTCCACACGTCCTGCTTCAAAATTATGACCTGGTGATAACCACTATGTAAATCCAACTTTGTGAAATAAACAACATTTTTTAATTGATACAATGAATCATCTATGCGTGGGAGGGGATAACTATTTTTCACCAATGTTTTGTTGAGCGCGCTGTAGTCCACGCACATCCTCCAACTACTATCTTTCTTTATCACTAGAATGATCAGTGAACCACATGGAGAGGTGCTCGACCTGATGATGCCTTGGTCCAACAATTCCTGCACTTGCCTCTTGATCTCCTCCATCTCAATCACCGACATCCTGTACATCCAATATTTGGTAGAGGGGCGTCATGCAATAGATGGACTTCGTGTTGGATTTCCCTCTTCAGAGGTAGTCCCTTCAGCTCCTAAAATAGTTCATTATAATCAGAAATCAATTCCGTTAATTCTTGTTTATGCTTCCTATCGCAGCCTTGGAATGCATCAACAAAATCGGCCTCTTTCTCCCTTACGACCATAAGCATGAATGTTTTACTGGAATTCACCAGTCGTTTCATCTATGCAGCGCTTATGAGGTTGGTATTAATCTTATTTTGATGAGCTTGCATTATATATTCTAACCCATCCTTGGTGATGTGATATTTATTCTCATGGCGGAAAAAGATGTTGAAATTTGGTACCGGAGAACAAGTGGTTCCCTTAAGCCTTGATCTTTGGCATAGGGAAAAGTGTCCAAAAGATTTTAATTTTTCTCCTAAAGTGACTTTATAATTTTTATAAAGTTAAAATCTAATTTAAAAGTGACTTTAAGTGATAAAGTTACTAAGTCTAATTTTAAAGTGACTTTTATAAAGTCAATGAAAAATTAGAAAGGAAAAAGTGACTTTGGAAATAATTGACTAAGTGGGTCTTTATTAAAGTGGGTGAATTAAAAAATAGAAAGTGAGATTTAAATGTGCTTTTAATCTCAGCCA